>JAJIBD010005675.1:0-113311 GCA_021461705.1 Cryptotis parvus | reverse complement strand
CTGTTTCACTTTCTTTCTCTGCCCTGTATCCATATTGATTGTTAGAACAATTTATTTTACTTCCCTTGAAGTAGGCTCCAGCCTGCATTTTATGCTTTTCAAATTGTGTGCATGTATAGGCAACAGAGCGGAATATCTCAGTGTCTGGGTTTAAATCCTGGCTCAACCATTTACTAATTCTGTGACTCTGAGCAAGATTTTGTCATCTGTGAAATGGGAATGAAAAAAAGTGCTGGCTTTACAGGATTAAAAAAAGTTAATGTGCAGAAATATCTAATGTGATTAGATTTCTGCTACTGCTGTAACAAATTACCTTAGACTTAAAATCTTAAAACAATACATTTATTGTATGGTTTTATAGGTCAGAATTTCAACACTCACCAACCTAAAATCAGTGGTAGCAGCCCACATCCGCTCCGTAGGCTCTAGGGAAGAAATCATTGGCTTGCTTTCCCTGCCCCCACAGGCCACCCTCATTCCTTTGCTCAGGAATCTGATTCTTCCATTTTTAAAAGCTCCCCCCCGCCTCCTATAGTGACACCTTCCAAGTCATTGTTGTCCTGTTTGACTTTCAGGAATCCTTGTGTTTATATTGGACCCACTTGGTAATAATAGGGCCCACTTGGCCTTTATCGTAATGTAAAATCACCAGATTTGCAACCTTAATTCTATCTACAACTCTAATTAATTCTCCCTGGCCCTGTAACCTAATATATTCACAGGGTCCAGAGAATTAGGATGTGGCTAGACATCTTTAGAGATGGGTCTGTTTTATTGTGCCCTCTTTTCCACATCATACCTCACGCTAGCCTAGTGCTACAGATACTTACATTTTAGAACAGGCATAATACCACAGGCCGCTGAGACAGGCCAGAAAGAAACTGGAAGGATTATGAGGGATGACAATTTTTGCAAGCACATACACTAGAGATCATGACTTTGTCATCTTTCTGTATCCATCCCTTTTGTCCTTCCCATTTTGTCAGTGCCTCTTAAGATAATATGGAAATTTAATCTGTTTATCCTTGAGAAGTGTTTTTTCTATGGAAATCCTTTTCTTGTATCTTTAGACTATGACTGTATCATATTTTACCATTTTGGGTGGTCGCATATTCTAAACTTTGAAATAAAATGTATTAACATCTATGGGATGCTTTGTAACTTCTAAATGTTTTCATATTTTATGGAACCTGCAGCGCTTTGAAAAGTAAAACACCATTTGTGCTTTAGAGCGGCATTTTTTAACTGGAGGGTAGTGCCTCTGTGGATATTCCTCTGTGGATATTCCTTAGAATATTCACAGCCTAAAGGCAGTGCCTTTAGGATATTCCAAGGGTTCACTGTGAAAATTGCATAAATTGGAGACCAGGGCATTAGATTAGAGGTCATCTTGGAAGACAGGGGTTGGATTGGGGCGCACAGGAAGGAAGGATGTTTAATGAAGGACAGCATAGGAAAAAATTGAATGAAACATTATTTTATTTTATTTAAGTTTTGGTTTATGGGTGCACACCTGGCAATGCTCAGGGACTTACTGCTGGCTCTGCACCAAGGAATTATTCTGGTGGAGCTCAGGGAACATACGGGATGCGAGGGACCAAATCTGGGTGAGCTGTGTGCAAAGCAAGTGCCTACCTACTGTACTATTGCTTGAATCCAAGAAAAATTACTTTTTGACAACAAATAAATAAAATATTTAAAATAAATAAGTAAAAACAAATCTATAGAGATTTTGCTTACTCCCTGTATCTGCCAGAGAGAACAAGCACGAGAATCACCCATCTATCTGCTTCCTAAAATTTCGCAGAGGTGTCATCAGTGGCTATAGAAGTCAGTACATAATAGATGAGTTTCTGGTTTTGCAGCAGAGGTAACTAAGGTGATAAATATGACGATTTCTCCATTCGCTGTGGCTGTATTTCTCAGTCTCGTTTTCTATTTAGTAGACTTGGTGGCATGAGAGGTGGCTTTCTTTCCTAAGCTGACTCTTGCTTTATGAAGCCATTGTTTTCTGTGCTCACTGACCAGGACTCTCAATAATGACAATAAAAAAGGGGGCGAAGAGACAAAGGCTACACTGACTTTATAAAACTCACCAAAGGAAAAAAATTGAAGTCAACTGATATGCCAGCAGTAGCAAAATAATTCAGTTCCTAAAAAAAAGGAACTTTAGTAATAATAATAATCATGATTCTGACAGTGACCTAGTGTTTGCAAGAGTGACTTTTAGCTCTTGACTACCTCTCCCATTGTCAGAGGACAGTCTCTGAAGCAGAGCCAAATGACTATTGAGTTCATGTCCACAGCTTTAGGCTCATGGAACCACGCAGTGTGGTTGGCAAACCAGGTCTGGCTTCCTGGGCTGTAAATGCAAAGGAAGTATTCTTTTGAAAAATAAATGTAAAGTGATAAAGTTGGTAAAGTCTTTTGGATACCATGGAGGTTAATTTTTTTCTTAGGGGTGGCAATAAATTTTCATGTAATAAAGTTACAGTCATTTCTATTGCCTTCATTGAACTTGAATTATATTGTGAAGAAAGCAGCTTTTCATTGATATGCACCTTGATCATATATATCAGTATTAAAAATAAAAGATTTAGGAATGAACTTATTGTGAAACAGATTAAGGAATAAGTAACAATCTGTGTAAGAGTTAATAAGTCCCTTTTGAATTTATAAATTTTTCTTAAGGTATGGGTTTCAAATAGCAAATATTAGTTTTCTTTCTCTAAAAACAGGTGTTTGAGGTGCTAGACTGATATGTAGTGGGTAAAGGGCTTGCCTTGAATATGACCAACCCAGTTGTGATTTGGAACCCCATATGGTCCCTGGAGTCATTCCAGGAGTGATCCCTGAGCACAGAGCTAGGTGCAATCCCTGAGCACAGCTGGATGTGAACCAAAAACCAATAAATAAATAAAAATATATATTTGAAAGCAGTTTAGAGCTTATAAAGATAATAGTTATTATCTCTGTTGTTTTGATCTGGGAGTGAAAGATTAATTTTCCTAGGCCAAATTTGGCCTACCCTGTGTTTTAATTGGAAGATTTATTGGAATAAAAAGTACACCCATTGTCTACATATTGCCTATGGCTGCCTCATGCTTTAGAGTCAGAGTGAGTTCTTGAACCATGACCAGATATATTGCAATGCTTAAGGTAATTACTGCCTTGCTCTTAATAGATAATAGTGTGCCAATTATTTTCTTCAACGTTGAAGCTAAAGGCATCTTCAAAGGTGAAACATCACTAACAAAGCAACTAGAAGAAAAGATAAACATATGGGACTACATGAAACTAAAAAGCTTCTGCACCTCAAAAGAAACAGTGACTAAGATACAAAAGCAGCCCACAGAATGGGAAAGAATATTCACTCAATACACATCTGATAAGGGGTTAATATCCAGGATATATCAGGCACTGGTAGAACTTTACAAGAAGAAAACAAACAACCCCATCAAAAAATGGGGAGAAGAAATGAACAGAAACTTCAGCAAGGAAGAAATTCGAATGGCCAAGAAACATATGAAAAAATGCTCATCATCACTAATCATCAGAGAGATGCAAATCAAAACAACAATGAGATACCACTTTACACCACAGAGACTGGCACATATTCAAAAAGAGCAAGAACAACAAGTGCTGGCGTGGATGTGGGGAAAAGGGGACACTCATCCATTGTTGGTGGGAATGCCGGCTGGTACAGCCTTTCTGGAAAACAATATGGACATTCCTCCAAAGACTAGAAATTGAACTCCCGTTTGACCCAGCCATACCACTCCTGGGAATCTACTCTGGGAAACCAAAACTACGCAGCGGAAACACCATCCCTACTTTTATGTTCATAGCAGCATTATTCACAATAGCCAGAATCTGGAAGCAATCAGAGTGCCCGAAAATCGATGACTGGATAAAGAAGCTTTGGTACATCTACACAATGGAATACTATGCAGCTGTTAGGAAAAAATGAAGTTATAAAATTTGCCTATAAAAAATGAAGTTATAAAATTTGCCTATAAATGGATGGACATGGAGAAGATTATGTTGGAGCGAAATTAACCAGAAGGAGAGAGACAGACACAGAATGACTGCATTTATCTGCATAACATAAATATATAGGTACATATTAAGATACCAATATCCAAGGTCAAGTGAAACATATATCAGGAGGTCTGGTCAAAGGTGGAAATTATCACAAACGTATGGGAGTCAGAGGCTGGGTAGGACAGTGAATGGAACAGTGTGCTAACAATTGTCGAGGGTACTAATGCCAACCTAGAACTGAGCATTAAATAGAGGCAAAAAGATACACATGACAACCCTTTAATGTATGTTCTGTAATCCATAGTCTGGAGGGGAAGGAAAAGAGAAAGAGAGAGAAACGGAAAGAAATGGAGAACCTGCCATGGAGCAGGGCTGGGGAGGGGGGAGGGAACCGGGGACGTTGGTGGTGGGAGATGGGCACTGGTGGCGGGATGGGTGCTGGAACACTGTATGACCAAAACCCAAATATGAATTTTTTAATTGTATATCTTTGTAATTGTAAAAATAAAAAATTTTTAAAAATTTGCCTATAAATGGATGGACATGGATAAGATTATTTTGAGTGAAATTAGCCAGAAGGAGAGAGACAGATACAGAATGACTGCATTTATTTGCATGGCATAAATATATATGTACATATTATAATACCAATATCCAAGGTCAAGTGAAACATATCAGAAGGTCTTGTCAAAGGTGGAAATTATCACAAACGCGTGTGGGAGTCAGAGGCTAGGTAAGACAGAAAATGGAACAGTGTGCTAACAATTGTCGAGGGGTACTAATGCCAACCTAGAATTGAGCATTAAATAGAGGCAAAAGGATACACATGACAACCCTTTTAATGTATGTTCTGTAATCCATAGTCTGGAGGGGAAAGAAAAGAGAAAGGGAAAGAAATAAAGAACCTGCCATGGAGGAGGGCTGGGGGAGGGAACCGGGACGTTGATCGTTGGAGATGGGCACTGGTGGCGGGATGGGTGCTGGAACACTGTATGACCAAAACCCAAATATGAACTTTTTAATTGTATATCTTTGTAACTGTAAAAATAAAAAAATTAAAAAATTAAAAAAAATTTAAAAAAAATAAAAAAAGAAAAAATTGCAAAAGTTGAAAGACAAAAAAGTAAGGTACATTATATTAGGCAATGCAAGTTGAAAAATTATTTAAACCTGAGTGTCTATTAGCTTATGATACTATTAGAAAAGAAGACATTTCAAAGTTTAAGACAATAGAAGTCAAATTTAAATTCATTTATTGACTAAAAATATGTGGATTTTAATATCTATTGTATATTAGGTAGTGTTCTAGGCATCTAAGTGTAGAGAAGTAAAAAACAGGCAAACTTGGTGCTTCATATGGAACATACAGTCTAATGGAGGAGACCAATAATAAATGAATATATAGTGTAAAGCTTAATATCACTTGGATCACTTGTATCACTTGTCTTCCCATTGATCATCTATGTGTTCAGGCGGGCACCAGTAACATCTCTATTCATTGGGAATGAGTTATATGATTGTTACTGTTTTTGGCGTACTGAATACACCATGGGTAGCTTGCCAGGCTCTGCCGTGGCTCTGGATTCATCCCAGTGGACCCAGTCTTTTTCTGTCAGACCATAAGCTATCCAGGGCCCACGGAGCAGAACACTGGGTATAGACAAACCTGTCTCATGTCTGCCACCTGCCTATACAGCGGGGCACCACAGCCCCACCTGCAGATTCAAAGCTTAATATATGCTATATTTTTTATCTCTATCACTATCACTATCTTCCTGTTCACCATCAATTTGCTTGAGCAGGCTCCAGAAGCATCTCCATATGTCCTATCTCATGCTAGTAGAGCCCAAGGGCATCTGCTCACTCAGGAGCATAAAGAGCCTCAAACCATTATATTAGGTCATGAGAATGACCTAACATAATTTTACTGGTATTTGCATATCAAATGCGACACGGGCAGCTGCCCAGGCTTGCCGTGCGGGTGACATACTCTTGTAGTCCCCTCTAAATACAGCGCAGTTCATCAATAAATAAATATTTTTATATATAGTGAAATTTATGTGTAGGCTAGACTGACGATATTTAAAGTTTTAGCAATAATATGATTAATTTTCCTAAATATTAATTTCTAGTAAAATTCAGATTTAAAAATGAGGATGGAACTAGAAAATGAAATACTTCAAATTCATAATATTTTTCTCTCTCAGTTTCACGAGCCTAAAAATGACAAATGATTTGTGTGTTTCAGTATGGTAGGTGAAGACTTGGGCAGCAGGAACACCATTTTAGTTATTATTTTGTCTTTATTTTGATTCAATGGCCTCATTAAAAATTATTAAATTCTCTATATTTAGTTACTAAATTCTCTCTTTGTTTTCTAACTGTGCTTGAGCCTTAATCAGGAATTACCTGGAAGGTTTGCTAAGAGGCAGAGTGCTGGTCCCTACCCTGATTCCTTCCTTCTTTTTCTCCTTTGCTCCTTCCTACACTCAGCAGTCTGTCTCTGCTCCAGGATCGCTCCTTGAAGTGATCAGGGAGCCCTTAGCTTCCAGGGAACCATCCTTGGCCTCTTGCATGGGAAGCTTACACTCAGCCTGCTGTACTGTCTCTGCAGCCCTGATTCAGTGAGTTTGGTATGAGACCTGACAGCTTTCATGTATAACAGATTCCCAGGTGAGGCTACTGCTGGCATGGGAAAACTCTTGGAGAACCACTGCAGATCATTATTGTGAAGGTACATCTTACAGTTCCTTCATTATTTAAAAAACTCCAGAAACAAGCTTTACAATTTGTTGAACTAGTCTAGGAAGAACCCAGTAGGTAATGGGTTTTCAAGTCAACTCTTTAGTATTCAGGGTGTTTACTGAAGAAGAGATTCCAAATGAGACTTTAAAATACTTAAAAAAAAAATACTTGTTATAGTTACATAAAATTCTATCCATGTAATGGATTTCATGTAGTTTCTTAGGGGAAATGAGTGTACTCTAAATTCAAGGGTGTGAGCTATGATGCTGCATTATGTTCCTTTTTATTTCCGTAGTATGCAGTTGGTGCTTACTACTCACTTCAATTTAGAAACCAGAATGCTCCTAAAGGTCATATTCTTGATTTTCTTTTAAATTCCAGTTAAAATTAAGAAGCATTAAACCAAACTTACTTGACCTACCATCCTCTTTTTAGAAAAGAATTACATAAACTCTCCAGAGTCTACCTCTTTAAGAAACAAGCAGAAAGCACACTTCACCTTACCCTTGTCTGCTATAGCACTCACAACACACATAGTTTGTTCCAGAACTTCCCAAAGCCATATCACTCACTATGGCATAGATGCAGTAACCTTACTGCCTGGAGAAAGTCAAAACTGTTCACAACATACATTCTGTTTCTTCGGGCTGTAGTGTTATTTCTATGGAAATTCATAAACACTTCACTGATTTTAAGTATGTCTTTTCCTTTGATTTCAAATATATAGCAGAACAAATAAGCTTATATAAAGTAAACAATAAGCATAATAAAGTAAACCAAAGTTCACCACATTTTCCATTACATATTATAACTTAACACTTCATTCAATGTAATTCAAGATGTTTTTGTTTAAATATGACTTATACAGAATATCCCCCCAAAGCTGTAATGTTAGTAGAATGTTTTTATTTTTTAATGGTAATTGCATCCTCAAATATTTCCTATGGGTCTAAAATGCATGTTAGGATAAAATTTCTGTATAGTCTTCTGTGCAAAGATTGTCAGATTAAGGATTTCAGACTCGAGTATGTGAGGTGCCAGGGGTCCATAACTTGGATGTTCAGATTTTTACCATTTTCTTTTTAAACATGTTGACTCAGGTTAAAGATAACACATGATGTGGAACAAACAAACCTGCATTCAACTGCTGAATTTCAAAATCAAAAGATTTTTTACTTCTCTGGTATAGATCGTACAGATCAGTTTCTTGAACCTTTTCACACAGTGGTACAAAAGTTGGTACAAATACAGATGATGATATTTTAAAAGGCTGCTTAAAATGGTGTTTTGTTGGAGGACAGGTTTAGCAGTTCTGGGAGTTTTGTTGTTTTGCCCACTCCCAGCTTAATCTATTTAAGTCAAGGTTCATTCTAATGAGACCTCTCTTCTATGTAAACACTGCTAGAGGGTGTGGCAGTTACAGAAGTCACCTTGACTGAATAACTTCTGACTTATACATCTACTAAGACTTCTATGTTTTCTAGATTGGGCACAGCTCCTCTTTATACCCACTGCACCCAGCGTGGGACAGTTAGAATTTACCAGGAGACTATCACCCTGGCTATACTGAGACTATAGGAAGACTATAGGAAGGATCATACTAGTTTGCTCTAAGCAGGAGAGTGTGACCCTTTCAGTACACGAGAACAAGATACTCAGAATCACCCTGGTGCAGATAATAATAAGGACCTTGTGGGTACCATCTAGATTACATGAAGCTCATGAAGTTAAGATGCATTACTTTATACCAGCCCCCTCTCCCCAGTGTTTTACATAGGAGATAGTCTTGGTAGAAAGGATTAGACCTTGGCATAACCTTTGTTTATACCTGCAATAGGGTGTGGCACTACACTCTGTTTAGAGTTCTTTGTTGACATGACCCTCCCGATTGGATTACTTTGGTGAATATAAGGGGGCTGACTTGAGGCCCCTTCACTTTTACTCTTTGGGCCTTTTAGCTTTCTAAAAAGGCTAAAAGTGGCTTTTGGCTCCTGTGGCTTTTGGCTTCTCAGCCTTGCGGCTTTTGGCTTTTTGGCTTTTTGCTCTTTGGCCTTTTGCTCCTTCTTCTGGGTAGGACTCAGCTCGGGTGAGATCCTCTCTCTTTGGTGGGAGACTTAGGCTCTTTTGTATGGTCTAAGTTCGGACCAGAGCTAGAGTTTGTTCATCATATTGGAGTGCTGTGGAAGAGCTTTTGTACTATTAAAAGCCTTTTTTGGAACTGCACTGGACTCGTGAGTTTACATCTGTTCTCCCGTCCTAAGAGGTAGAAGACAACCTCTGTCCTGACACTGTCGGGGACCCCAGCGGGGCCCCCGACAGTGTTTGACATAAACTTTGAAGGATGGATAACAGTTCAAAATTTTGAGCAAGGTGAGTATGAGTCTGAGAATAATAGAAAAGTACTTAGGTCTCAAGATAGATGGAATAATGCTTTGGACATCACAAATAATTTACTACTAAAATGACAATGAGGATAGTAGTTTGCAAGAAAAGCTTAGTAAGTGCTGTTAGGAATCTGCTGCTGCAGAGATCCACCTAAAACACTTTCTCTTGCTAGGAAACTTAAATCACTAGTCATCAAACAAGTATTATTCATTAGCTTTTACAGGATTAGATTTCGGCTTTTTTTTTAAGTATGTATATGTGGATGAGCCACAACCAGCAGTGCTCAAACCATATTCCTAACTATGTGTTCACGCATTCGTGGTTGGTCTTGGGGATCAGAAGTAATGTTGGTCATCAAACCAGTATCAGCTACGATGCAAAGCAAGTACTTAACCCTTTACTGCCTCTCAGTCTGATTTCTGTCCTATTTCTTTTCTCTTCTCCTCTCCTCTCCTCTCCTCTCCTCTCCTCTCCTCTCCTCTCCTCTCCTCTCCTCTCCTCTCCTCTCCCTCTCCTCTCCTCCCCTCTCCTCTCCTCTCCTCCCTCTCCTCCCCCTCTCCTCCCCTCCCCTCCCCTCCCCTCCCTCCCTCCCCTCCCTCCCTCCCCCTCTCCCCCCTCTCCCTCTCCCCCTCTCTCTCTCCCCCCTCTCCCTCTCCTCCCTCTCCCTCTCCCTCCTCTCCTCTTCTTTTTCTCTATTTTTGAGCCATATCCAGCAGTGTTCAGGGGTTACTCTTGGGTATGCACTCAGGAATCATTCCTGGTGGTGCTCAAAGGACCATATGTGATGATTGGAATTGAACTTGGGTTGACTGTTGCAGACAAACCCTTCACCCCTGGCGCTCTCTCTCCAATGCCTCTGTCCACTTTCATCAAGTCATTAATGTCTATGAAAGTTAGAAACATATGCAGCACCAAGAAAGAGAAAATTACTGTTATTCAAACCATGACATGAGTTCTTTCACTAGCAGTATTAATATATTCTGTGATGCAAGAAATCTGAAAATATTTCTCCTTTATTCCAGTTTATTGACAAGCATTGGGACAATGTTATCATTATACATACAAGAACTAATATATCTTCTGGTTTTCAGATGTGTCACAAGTTTACTGGTGTGGAAATGTGTATCTTGCAATTAGTGAAAACAGAGAAAACAAATTTTTACATATTGTGTATTTTTCTTCTGACTATAAAACTAGATTGAATGATTTTAATAGCTAAATGGCTAAAAGGTCATAATTATCAGTATCCTCAAACCAATATCACCTACAAGTTAAAGGTTTTATTAACAAAGATGTTACATCCTAGAAATCTGTACCTGCTTTTTAGCTGAAAATCTGTCTACTCTTGAGAAGCTGCAAATACTTTCTCACATGAATTCTCATTGAACACATCTGATTCCTGTTTTATGTTTGTGTTCCTCCTTGGAAAAAAG
Source organism: Cryptotis parvus (assembly GCA_021461705.1). Classification (NCBI taxonomy): domain Eukaryota; kingdom Metazoa; phylum Chordata; class Mammalia; order Eulipotyphla; family Soricidae; genus Cryptotis; species Cryptotis parvus. The sequence goes on along the minus strand of JAJIBD010005675.1, from coordinate 102,704 downwards.
ACTAAATTTCCAAGTTGTTTTGTTCTCAAAAAAGAAATGTTAGGACTTTGTGAAATAAAAGAGCATTCCATAAAATCACAACACTGAATAGGTTTGAAGTAGAATGTGAATATACCAAATCAGCAGTGTAGAAGGTCCTCTGCTAAGTTCCTGCCCCCCGCCCTCCCTTTATTCCTTTCACTTTCCTTCCTTTTTATCTGTTTTCTGGTCACACCTAATGATATTTCCTGGCTCCATACTCAGGACTTATTCCTGGTGGTGCTTGAGGAGCCATATGGGATGCTGGGGATCAAACTAAGGTCAGCGGCAAACACCCTACCCACTGTACTATCAATCCTGGTCCCTTTCTCACTTAAAAAATTGTATGAATCACAAAGTTACAAAATTATTTATGATTGAGCTTCAGGTATGTTTGAAGTAAAAGGTGCAAAGTCCCAATGATTAGTGATGGAAATGTGGTCAAGCTTTTGGTTTCTTGAAATGATACGTGTCTCAGGAAATGAGGCCAGGCCCAAGGACTCTAAATGATAAAAGTTCTGTCTGTTCTTTTCCTTTAAAAATTTTAATCTACTCTTGAGACTTACCTGAACTCTTTATAAAAGTGTACGAGTAAATGAGTCTAATATAATGTGTCTAGTTGTAGAAGGAGGAGCACAACGGTTGCTTAATATCTTTGTCAACTGTGTTGATTTTGACTGTTATCAGACACCCCGATGTGCTGGTGCTTTCTGAATGTTACTGGGCTGTATTTGTAATGAAAACATAAATAGTGATAAAAAGTCTCAACTGTACATCTTTAGCTAAGCCTTCCATTGATTTTAGTGGGGTTTCGTTTTATGTATGCGATGTAACATGCCTTATAGTTGCATCTCTGTGTGTGTGGAAATATGTGACAGTGAGAGTGATGTGATTCTTATCAGTTAAGATGCAGTAGCAATATAATTGTAGTGAACAAGTCAGTCCAAATTGTCAGCCCAAAATATAGTTGAGACTTACTGCTAATCAGAGTGCATAAGTATTTTAATTTTCCTTTATTGAACCATGAATTCTTCACATTTTCTTTTTAAGAGGCAATTAAAGTTCAGTTTTATTTCTTAAAGTGCCTGGAGCATATATCCATTTACATGTTGGTTAGAAACCCAAACTCCACAGGTTCAGTGTTTTGAGGTGGTGTGACTCACTTGGGAATTGAGAGTGTACATGTAACATGTCTACAGGGCACATTTATCGTTTTCCAGAAAATTCAGTAAGGAGGAGTTAAATGGAAGTAGGCTTTTCTTTCTGGTATGTTACTCTCTGTAACATGCTTCATAATGATTTAGCTAGAGCTATTGAGTTTCTCAGTTTTAGTTTTAGACATGGAAGTTAATACTCCCTGCATATTTTCTTTTATACCTCTTTACATAAGGAGGTTAAAAAAACTTGGTTTGATTCAATGATTCTGAATCTAAGCCACTTCTCATAGGCACAAGAAAGTTTGAAGAGTTTACTGAGGAACCAATAGGTTGCATGGTATTTGTGCTATTATAGAGGGTTTCTGAATTAGCGAAGTAAAATAATTTAAAAGAAATTTATGTCGTGAAATATGAGGTGAGAGTGTAATGTGTCCAAGAGAGGGCATGAGCTTCTCCAAAGGGAAAAAGTCTATTGTGGAGTTCCAAGAAAAAATTATTTTAATAAATCCAGATTTCTTAGAATCAGCACTGTACCAATGACATTTTTATGTATTGGTATGTAATTTCCTTATAACAGAAGTAACCAGGGACAGAATTTGAATATATACTTACAAAAATTAGCAGTTGTTGTACTTATTTCTGTCATATAAGTTGTGCTTCCCTTCTCTGTCCATCTGAGAATTCCATTCTGACTGACACTAGTCAAGCCTATGTTAGCAACAGTCAGTCCATATCTCAGCCGAGGGGTTGGGAAGATTTCCTCTCTTAAAAATTCATTTTTATAATCCCCTTTTTCTGAGGAATGGAGGCTCACCTGGCACTGCTTGAATCCTGCTCCTGGCAGATCATGAGGTGTCAGCAGTCGGACTCAGCCCTCCTGTGTATAGACTGGTCACTCCATCTCAGCTTTCTCCCTGGCCCCAGCGTGTTCTCGGAACACCATTCTCTTCCGTGCCTGAAGGACCCCGCTCTATTCTCTTATTTCTTGCTTCTGAATCATCTCGTTTTCCTCTGAATATTTTAGAGGCAACATTGATTGTAGAATTAGTTGTTTTTGTTTTTCAAGAGGTGTATGTGCTCTCTGTATTAGGAGACATTTAAAGATAACAACACGCATTGTCTTATTACCTGAGTACTTTATAAGTACTTGATCATATTCTTTCATTTCTGTCTGCAAAGAAACTTTTTTTTTTTTTTTTTTTGCTACACCCGAAGGTGCTCAGAGCCTACTTCTGGTCTGAATTCAGGAATCACTCATGTTGTTGTTTGAGGAAACATATGGGTTGCTGGAGATGAGATCTGGGTCAGTTGTGTGCAAGGGAAATATCTTCCCTGCTGTAGTGTTTTTCCAGTCCCTGAAGAACAGAAACCTTGACCTGTGGTATATTCTAAAGGCAGGGGTTACTGTTTTCCTCACATCACCAGAGCAGTGTCCTGGGACTGACGTCATGGGACTCAGAGGCTGTTTCCTTTATTTTTTTATTTCCTTATGCTTATTCTTCATGGCATAGCACAAATAGCTGCCTCTTTATATAGAAAGAAGTGAATAATGCTGCTATGAACATAAAAGTAGGGATGGTGTTTCCGCTGCGTATTTTTGGTTTCCCAGAGTAGATTCCCAGGAGTGGTATGGCTGGGTCAAATGGGAGTTCAATTTCTAGTCTTTGGAGGAAAGTCCATATTGTTTTCCAGAAAGGCTGTACCAGCCGGCATTCCCACCAACAATGGATGAGTGTCCCCTTTTCCCCACATCCACGCCAGCACTTGTTGTTCTTACTCTTTTGAATATGTGCCAGTCTCTGTGGTGTAAAGTGGTATCTCATTGTTGTTTTGATTTGCATCTCTCTGATGATTAGTGATGATGAGCATTTTTTCATATGTTTTTTGGCCATTCGAATTTCTTCCTTGCTGAAGTTTCTGTTCATTTCTTCTCCCCATTTTTTGATGGGGTTGTTTGTTTTCTTCTTGTATAGTTCTACCAGTGCCTGATATATCCTGGATATTAACCCCTTATCAGATGGGTATTGGGTGAATATTCTTTCCCATTCTGTGGACTGCTTTTGTATCTTAGTCACTGTTTCTTTTGAGGTGCAGAAGCTTTTTAGTTTCATGTAGTCCCATATGTTTATGTTTTCTTCTAGTTGCTTTGTTAGTGATGTTTCACCTTTGAAGATGCCTTTAGCTTCAATGTCGTGGAGGGTTTTTCCTATATTTTCTTCAATGTACTTTATGGATTCAAGTCTGATATTGAGATCTTTAATCCATTTTGATCTGATTTTTTGTGCATGGTGTTAGACACAGGTCCAAATTCATTTTTTTTGAAGTAAAATAGATTTTATTAAGGAGGTTTTTTGGAGAGGGAAGGGGGGAGAGAGAGTAAGAGAGAGAGAGAGTAAGCGCACTCAAGGGTGAATGCGGGCCGCTCCAAAGGTGGAGAGCTCGAGTAAAAGAGAGAGTACACATCTCAAGAGGGGAGATGCAGGCAACACACGTGCTCAGGCACCACATGTGCTTGGCCACATGGGCTCAAGCAGCATGAATGTCCTTGCAGCATGTGAGCGCAGGCAACATGTGTGCCCAGGCAGCATGTGCGCCAAATTCATTTTTTTACATGTCGCTGCCCAGTTTTCCCAACACCACTTGTTGAAGAGGCTTTCCTTACTCCATTTTAGACTCATTGCACCTTTATCAAAGATTAAATGATCATGTGTTTGAGGTTGGGTGTCAGGATACTCAATTCTATTCCAAAGGTCCACAGGTCTGTTTCTATTCCAATACCATGCTGTTTTAATTACTACTGCCTTGTAGTACAGTTTGAAGTTGGGAAAGGTGATGCCTTCCATCTTCTTTTTTCCCCGAGGATTGCTTTTAGCTATCCTTGGGGGTTTATTGTTCCATACAAATTTCAGGAGAGTTTGGTCTCAATAGCCAGAATCTGGAAGCAACCAGAGTGCCCGAAAATCGATGACTGGATAAAGAAGCTTTGGTACATCTACACAATGGAATACTATGCAGCTGTTAGGAAAAATGAAGTTATAAAATTTGCCTATAAATGGATGGACATGGAGAAGATTATGTTGAGCGAAATTAGCCAGAAGGAGAGAGACAGATACAGAATGACTGCATTTATTTGCATGGCATAAATATATATGTACATATTATGATACCAATATCCAAGGTCAAGTGAAGCATATATCGGGAGGCCTTGTCAAAGGTGGAAATTATCACAAACGTGTGGGAGTCAGAGTTTAGGTAAGACAGAAAATGGAACAGGGTGCTAATAATAGTCGAGGGTACTAATGCCAACCTAGAACTGAGCATTAAATAGAGGCAAAAGGATTCACATGACAACCTTTTAATGTATGTTCTGTAATCCATAATCTAGAAGGGAAGGAAAATAGAAAGAGAGAGAAAGGCAAAGAAATAAAGAACCTGCCATGGAGCAGGGCTGGGGAAGGGGGAGGGAACCGGGGATGTTGTTGGTGGGAGATGGGCACTGGTGGAGGGGCGGGTGCTGAAACACTGTATGACCAAAACCCAAACATGAACTTTTTAATTGTAAAAAAAATAATAATAAAAATAAAGTTCTACTAAAAAAAAAAGAAAGAAGTGGGTAGATGAAGGGCTGTAAACTGTTCAAGTGCTTTGTTTGTCTTATGGAAGGTAGGACAGCCTCTGATGGTCTCCCATCCATCTAAGTGGTTTGGTGTTATTTTTTTTTTTTTTTGAAAAGTTTTGTTGCTACTTTTCCTGAATTGTCTCTTTGATCCATTGGGAACACTGTTTGTAATTTAGTGTGAATTCAGATCTAACTTTTATCTCTATAAAACGTGTTCATTTTCCCCGGCACCAATTTCTAATCAATATCTAATCAGTTTCTAATCCTTTCTTTTCCCCCACTGATTTGTAGTGCCTTTTCTCTTGTTAAACAAATTGATATATTGATTTGTGTGTCCCCCCTCACTTACTTATTTTCTGGAATTTGTTTCTTTAAGTTGTATATGAGAAACAAGGACTCATTTCCCTCAACTGACTTCATTTTCTATTGTTTTTTCTTTGCTTCTTTTCTTTATCCTTCCCTTTCCCATCTTAAAATTGACCATGTCAGGGGATAAAGGGATGGTAATGGGGTTAAGGTACATACTTTGCACACATTTGGATCTCCAACACTGTTTATGACCCCTTGAGCACGTTCAGAAGTGACCTCTGTGCACAGAGACAGTAGTAAGCCCAGAGTACGCTCCCCAATAAAAGTTGACCCATGCCTTCACTGTGTACTCATGAGCTAACAGGGCTTTCATTTTATTTTTCTCTTATTACTAATTGAAAACCAATTTTGAAGTATTTGATAAGGTAGAAGCCAAGATTCAACATTAATGCTCAAAAAAGCAGCAGTATGAAATTTGTGATAAAATGACTGCTCTGAAAGTTTTGGTTTCGCTTTGTTTTACAGCCAGCTGGAGGAAAGCATTTTACCGAACATTGTAATCTAGCTTTATGCCTATTGTTGTTTTTCGTTTTCATCTCCTGGGATTCTTTATCTTAATAAAATAATGAGGGTTTAGAATAACATTAAGCAAGTAGTACTTGCTAGTCAATTCTATCAGCAAAGTAAGCAAAACAAGCTCAAAATATGGGGGATCACCTTGTATCTTTGGTTACAAGTTACTGAAAACACACACATTGAAAACACAAAATACATATACATACACACATGCCATTCCACACATACTAACCATAACCCTCCTCCCCAAACCCCCCCACCCCGCCAACACACACCAGCAGCTATTTTAAAGTGTTTCCTCTTAGAGAAGTCCAAAATCCCTTGTAGTTCTCATTTATTCATAGTTTGCCCAAGGTTGGCAACCTCTGCTTCCTTGCTGTCTGGCCCCTGGGAGCAGACGGCACGCTTCATCTGGAGTGAGCGGTGCCTGAGGGGAAGCCCAGGACTCCCCAGGCATGCCTGGGAAATTGATAGGGAGAAGAAAGAAAGTCTCAAGTCCAATTTCCAAGCAGAAATTTCTGCCCTCTAAGTAACTTTGAGAGAGAAAAGGAGGAAAAGGTATTTTAGAAAGGTACTTTAGATTTAAAATTGCTTTCCTTATAGCAGATCAAAATGGCAAGTGGTTCCCCTGCAGACCTGAGATTTATTGCTTCCAACACCAGAAGAATTATAGTATGTGTTGTGGTCATTGTGTCTTAGGTTACATCTGCTTTCTCTTAAAGTTTCTTGGTAAACTGAAACTGTTAGTAGAAGCCTGACTAAAAAGAGAAGCAACTGTGTCCAGATCACAAGGTTTTTCTTTGTTTTTGTTTTCATAGAAAAGTTGTTCTGGGCCTGCTGACTATTTAATTTAACCAAGTACAAATGTAGGAAACTTAATAGACACCCTTGTTTTAGCCTTAAGAACTTGGATTTGTTTGCTTGTTTGTTTTCTTAAACTTTTTGAGCACATATTTTCTTGTCTTCCTTTCTGTCTTCTACCTTTGGGCATCCTGGGAAAGCTAGAAATAAGAGCTTTCTTTGTTGTCTGCTTGTTTGGTTTTGCCTCTTTTGTTCTCTTTTATTTGGGAGCCCCCACCCAACCATGCTCAGGGATCACTTCTGATGGTGCCAGGGATGGAAACTGATTGGCTGCATTCAAGCAGGCAGGTGCCCTGCCCGCTGTTCAATCTCTGGCCACAAATGGAACATTTTCCCTAACTTAGGCCCTGCCATATAGCTTCATGCACCATGGTCCCAAAGGCACGGGGCTGTCACATAATTACAAGACAGCTGACTTTCTGTGATTTTGGTTTGCATTCATTGTGTTTCATATGACAATGTTTGCTGTGTTGACTCCTGGGCACTGACTACTCTGCACTGCTTCCTAGAGACCCCTCTCCCCGAACAAAATTTATAAAAAAATTTTTGGTAAAAACATAATTTTACAACATTTGTAGAAATTCAGTTTTGTATGGACAAATAGACAGGTTAAATTTGAAAGTATTTTTCAGCTACATTTCTGAGTTATAGGATTCTTTCACCCACCCCCCAATCTTCCCTTTTTGGTGTATTAAATGACATTCTGGAATGTGCATTTCAGTTGGGCTTGGGAAAATGTTTCCAGCTGTCAAGTCTGCATTTGATGGCTCAGTCTGAACAGTGGGGCTGCCGCCTGTTCTCTTAAGCAACCCGAGAGTCGCTGCTTGCGGACTTTTTCCACCCCTTGGGTGATTAGTCACCTCTTGGTTCTGCTGTTTTCTCTGAGATGATTTCACTTTCCCCTTTAGTGCTCATCAGCTCTCTAATCTGTCCTCACCCACCTTGACTTTTTCCATTTTCCTCTACATTTGTTCCCCTCACAAACTTTATATTGTTTTGCCCCTCTCTCGCCCTTGAAACATCACCCCCGGCTTGTTCTGTTTTCATTAGTCTCTTGAAGCTTTGTGTCTTCCAGCACAGTGACGTGTGCCTTTCTTCAGTGTCTGCGTATCTTAGAGACCAGTACGTTGGCTTCTGGAGGCATTTCTGCTTCCTGGAAGGGTTTCTTTTGCCTTTCTCCATTTTCCTTTTTCTAAGTAGAGTGGATTGCTGCTTATTTGAAAAGCCACAAACATTCCTGTGTGAAATTAAACTCTGTTCTATGATTTTGTGGGGGTGGGGTTGATGTGAGAGGCACGGTCACATTTAAAGTCACTGGATTTTACTTCCCATATTAGTTTTGTCCATTGGAAGTTGTCCCTGGTTTTAGGGCTAGTTTGTGACCCTAGCATGAAAGCTGCTTCCGTAGGGGATGCTAACACTACTTATATACTATAGGTTGTGGATTTATAAAGATTATAAATCCACTTCTCAATGAATAAAGGTATAAGTAAATTGAGTGTTTCTGTTTCTTCAATTTGCTGGAAGAGGTTGAAAAGAATTGGGAGTAGGTCCTCTTTAAAGGTTTGGTAGAATTCAGTGGTGAATCCATCTGGACCTGGGCTTTTGTGTTTGGGAAGACTTTTGATTACCAATTCCATCTCCTCGATGGAGATAGGTTTGTTGAGGTATTCCAAATCTTCTTGTTGCAGACTTGGGAAGCTATAGAAATTCAGGAATTTGTCCATTTCTTCTAGGTTCTCTTGTTTCGTGGCATACAGGCTCTCATAGTAATCTCTGATGATTTTTTGAATTTCTGTGGTTTCTGGGGCAGAGCTGCTACTTGCTCTCCCTGTGCCCAGCTGCTCATGAGGCGCCCGGGAGGCATGGCGGGCTCTAGCCCTGGCCTGCCACCCCAGCAGAGCCTCACAACAAGCCAGGCGACCCCACTCCATGGGGGCCGCCATTTTGAACATCTGGACTTCCCTCTCGTCACAACTCCACCCAGCAGACCAGACTATCACAGCCCGGCTAGCAGCCGTGCGGTTCATCAATAAATGCTTTATTTAGAGGTGACTACAAGAGTATGCCACCCGCACGGCAAGCCTGGCAAGCTCCTCGTGTTGTATTTGATATGCCAAATACCAGTAACATTAACATTAGGTCATTCCCATGACCTAATATAATGGTTTGAGGCTCTTTATGTTCCTGGAGCAAGTGGATGCCTTTGGGTTCTACTAGCATGAGATAGGACATATGGAGATATTGCTGGTGCCTGCTCTAGCAAATAGATGATGAGCGGGAATCTAGTATGATAGAGTGCATATTCAGTGTCTTAGGTGTTTTATTTTCTTTAAGAGATCTATAAAGAAGGACAGGAAGGAATGATGAAAATATGTGAATTGCTGTAACTTGGATCAAATTGGAGGGTACTATGTTAAGTGGAGTCAAAAGGACAAGGGAATGCAAGATATCAAAGGGGAGATTCCTAGATTACCTTGACCTTGTATCACTTGTTTTGTATCACTTGTCTTTCTGTTGGTCATTGATTTGCTCGAGCGGGCAACAGTGAACCCTCTATACCTCCTGTCATGTGCTAGTGTAGCCCAAACTTGTACCTTGGGTCAAGGTGTGCCTTGATCTTAGAATATAGAAATGAGAATAGTGAAAGACATCAAGAGGGGAAGCGTCCCTTCACCAGTGTTCATTTCCTACTACTAGTGTTCCCACTTTCCCTCCCGCATCCCCTCAACCAACAGCCTCCCTCTGGAGCAGTCTCTCTCTCTCTCTCTCTCTCTCTCTCTCTCTCTCTCTCCTTCCTCCCTTCCTCCTTTCCCTCCTCCCTCCCTTCGTCCCTTCATCTCTGCCCCCATTTTGGGCATCTTGATTTGAAATACAGGTACCAAAAAGTGTTATCAGGTATATCCCTTTACCACTTTTAGGCACTCAATTCTTGTCCAGGATGATCATTTTCAGCTATCATTACCATAGTGATTTCTTCTCTGTCCTACATCCCATCTGCACACCCCACTGAACCCTCACCACTTGTAGCAAGCTTCCAACTATGGACCAGTCCTCCTGGCCCTTCATTACTATTGTCCTTGGGTATTAGTTTCATATTATGTACTTTTTATGTACTTTTTATATCCCACAGATGAGCGCAGTCAGTCTATGTGTATGCCTCTTCCCATGACTCACTTCACTCTGCAAGATTCTCTCCATATCCATCCATTTGTAAACAAATTTTATGACTTCATTTTTTCTGGTAGTTGCATTGTATTCTATTGTGTAGATATACCATAGTTTCTTTACCCAGTCATCTGTTCTCAGGCACTTGAGTTATTTTCAGATTATGGCAATTGTGAATAGTGTTGCAATGACCACAGAGGTTGCAGATGGCATTTTTTGCATTGTGTTTTTGTGTGTCTAGGGTTTTGTCCCAGGGATAACATTGCTGGGTCATAGAGAAGCCAAATTTCTAGTTCCTTGAGGAATACCCACTTGTTTTGCAAAACTGCTGCACGGGTTGGCATTCCCAACAAAAATGAGAGATTCTTTCTCCCTGCATTTGAGCCAGCACTGGTTGTTCTTGTTGTTTTTGTTGTGTGCCAGTCTCACTGTTGCTTTGATTTGCATTGCCCTGATGATTACTTATGTAGAGCATTTGTTCCATGTGCCTTTTGGCCATTTGTATTTGTATTTCTTTGAGGAAGTTTCTGTTCATATATTCTCCCAATTTTTGATGGGATTGTATGTCTTTTTATTATAAAGTCCTACCAGTGCCTTATATATATATATCTTTGATGAAACCCTCATCTTTCTTTTGTATAAAGGGCATGTGTTTATTTTGGAGGGCAGGGGTGTGCATAGCAGGACCGAGACCAAGACGTGTTTTCTGTCAGTGATTAGAGTGATTAGATGTTTTAGGTTGCTCATGGGTAAAATTTGTTCAATCCAGAGATGTCATCAAGACCTAAGTGTTATCTTTAGGTCTGAAACATCCAGCTCAGGTCTGCTGTGCTCAATTGGCTTTCACTTCAAAGACTTCTCTTCTAGCTACACAGCAAAGTGTTTGGTGTACTTGGATGTTGGAAATATCAAGAAGCTGGAAAGAGTCTTAAAATGTGCTTGCTTTTCCAGGCTATTCTGAAAAGGACAAAATGAGCTGGCATGTATTTTCAGTATGTTTTCTTCAATATATTCAGTTATATACCTAGTTATTTTAGTGACCCCCTTGGATTATTAAGCCTTGTAGAGACTTTGCCTTAGAAAACATATTGCATATTTCGCACAGACACTTTTCTAAAGCACTTATAGAATAAAATGTGTTCATAAGTTTATGATTCCAAAATGTGTGTTGAGCATTACATAGGAATCCTCACTGTATGTGCCTAAAGGTATTTTTATGAGTCTATTAACTCCACTGAGAAAATGGTACTTATATTTCAAAAAATGAGTATGATACTCAGTAGGTTTTCTGGCATATGTCCCTCTAGTTCCTCACATCCACCTCCCTCCTCTGTATCACATCCCACTTCCCTCCATGACAGAGCATTATTCCCTCTGCTCTGCATATTTGGCAAAAAAGAAGGTTAGTTTTAACAACAAAACTATCAGTGTAGATAGTGATTCTATTTCAACTTTGTGGATCATTACCAAAAGCTGTCAAGAGTCAGGAATATTTTAACAGCCATTTCTTCTCACCACCCAAAGATACAAGATAATGGAATTGGCCTTTTTTTTTCTTGCCAATATTTTTTCTTGCTCTGGGGAAATTCTGATTACATTTTATAACGTGATCAGAAAAAGTAAACAAAACAAAATAAAAGTTAGCTTTGTTGTAATAAGTTTTTTTAAAGCTAGCTATTTGTTGAAAGCTAAATTTAGATGCCAATATAAAAAAATTCTTTAAAAACTTAAAATCTTATTAAGAAAAAGAACTTTAATTTTCTGGAATGTGATCTCACTGACATACAGAAAGGCTTTATATGACCAGCGTTGGGAATTTACTATATGCACTTGTATCATGCCATTAAATATTCTTTCTAAGTTAAAAATAAAGTTGGGAATCTGTTAGTTTTTTATTGTTTAAACAATGCTTTCTGTGTAATAAATTTTATGGTGTAGAAGAAAGAAGTGTTGACTTCTGTTTTGTAAACTTTTATTAAGAAGGAAAAGGGGTAAGAAAGGCTCTTCTCTTTTTTTAGGGATCGTGGGCCTTTGAAGCCTGGCATATGTTCACTGCTTTCCATAAACATGTTTTAAGCAAACGTGTTCTTAGTTTCTTAGTCCTGTTTGAGCTTTTAGTAGTAACTCCACTCTGACGTTGTATAATGTGGAAAGAACAAGTGGTGGTAAAAAGAAACCCATGGAGCATTAAATACAGGCAAAAGATACACGTGATAACCTCTAAGTGTATGTATTACAATCCACAATATGTAAGAGAAGGAAGAGAGAAAGAGAGAAATAGAGAGAAGGGAGAGAAAAGAGATTAAGAACCTGCCATAGAGGCAGGCTAGGGGAGGGGGAGGGAAGTGGGGACATTGGTGGTGGGAAATGGGCACTGGTGGAGGGATGGGTGCTGGAACACTGTATGACTGAAACCCAAACATGAACATCTTTGTAATTGTATATCTCATGGTGGTATAATAAAATATTTAAAATATAAATGTAAAAAGCAAAAACAAAAATGCCAAAAGTGTTTAAGGTAATTGAAAATACCAGACAATTAAATGGTTAGAACAAATTCCCATATTGAACAATAAAATATCCTATTCTCATGGTGCCTCAAATAATTTTTTCAAACATCCTATCTTGCCCCCAAAATTAAGAATTCTTATTTTTAGAGAAATTAGCTATTCAACTAACAGTTATAAGATAGCTCTTTAAATTAAGACTCTAGTATAATTTGACTAAAGAGCCAATGCATGATTATTTCTTTTTTGTTTTTAGTCTAAATGCTATTTATTTTTTTTGTATTGTTTAGTTATGAAAGTTCAGATGTCATTGAAGAAAAATTAATTTTATAAAAAGAAAAAAAAATTCTATGAAATATGTCTAAGATGTAAAATTAAAACTGAACTTATTCTGCAAATATTTTTTCTAAAGTTCTTCAGCCTTTCTCACTTCACATTGGTTGATAAATATGTACATGTAAATATGAAAACAAGCACTGATGACTTTTTTAAAGTTGTCAAAATTATTTATATGCAACTAAAATAGCATATACTTAATAAAGAAAATTAATAAAAGGGGTAAAGTTTAGATATATATTAGAAATAAAAAAAGCTAAAACAAAATTCTGTCAAATAAACTAGTGTATTAATTTACTTCATCTTCATTTATTTCAAATGCAATTAAATCTGATTAAATAATGCAAAAAAATTAAAAAGGAAGCCCAGTTCCTGCCAGCTTGAGAATAGGACCAGTTGTCTCAGGAGCCCTTATTCTGTCAACATGGTATGTGGCATTCGTGCAGCAGATTGCTTAGACCCCAAGTGATTGTTTCCACAAAGTTCCAGCTCTTTTGTGTACCTTTACCTAAGAGTTCTGCTTCTTAAAAGCTTTAGAACGCATATATTATGTTTTCTTCCCACCGAAGTTCACATATACATTCCAGGCAGAAATCACATTATAATTTACTGCCCCCGGATACCATAGAATAGATACTCACAGACATTTATTTAAATTATTTTTCATTGAAAAAAAATTTTATGTTAGCCAAAAGGTAAGGTTTTGAGTCAATGCTGATGCAATTTAAATTATCCTTAAGTTAATGGTTTGGTGATATATTTTAGAATTAAAGGGTAACCCCCTCTCCTCTCCAGTGGAAAATCATGACTGTTGCATAGATATAAAATGAACGTATATTAAAATTTTATTTTTATCTTACTAATGAGAGAACCAGGAAGATGTTTTAACCAGTCAGAAGAGAAGAGTATTTTATATGGAGTAAAGGAATGTCACTTGAAGTTATAAAAAGGATCTGAAGTTCGATTTTTCTAATGGAGGAGGAAGGGAATTGAATTGCCAGGGGGTGGAATTTGTTTCCCTGTGGAAAACATATTTTTCCTGTGCTCTCAGTTATATAAAAATGTAGGGTTATAAAACAGTTAAAGGCTGAAACAGCAAACCTGGGTGTGCTCTAATTGATATATTCCATTCACTATACTAACTTCAGTATAGCATTTTAGGGATGGTGTATTGTGATTTCCCTTGTTTGTCTGTTTCATAGATCTCCTTTTGTTTTGATAAGTTAAATCACTTAGAAAAAAGTTAAATCACTTAGGAAAATATAGATGTGCCTGAATATTATAGTACACCAGGAACTGTAGCTGTGTTCCTATAGGAAAGAGCTGTTGAGAATGATAACTAATATTTAGACTGCTTATTCCTTATATACATGTAAGAAAGAAAAAGAACTAGAGAAGTTGATTGGACTACTTGTTTGGTGATGGCAAAAAAGCACTAATATGGGAAACAGATTTTCTGGATTAGCTCATCATCATCCAAGGGTCTACAGGAAGTGCCTATATAACCCTTTCCATAAACACATTTCAGGAGTGATTGGTTTTGTGAAATTCTTATCAGAAACCGATTGAAGCAACCATTTACATAATTTGGGGGCACTGGGGTTTGGCAACACTTTGGACTTATCTTGGCTGGCATACTCTGGACTTAGCCAGTCTCTGTGCTCAAGGATCACTCCTAGTGGTGCTGGAGTACCATAAATAGTTCCAGGGATCCAACCAGAGTTGACTGCAGGCAAGGCAAGCACCTTAACCATTAAATTGTCTCTTTGGCCCCTCTATAATGATTTGTTGTAGAAAAAGTTCTTATGAAAAAGTTTCATCAGGGAAAAACTTGGGAGCTTATAGTTGGATGAAGTAGTCCAACTGTAGAAATTAACTGTTCTGTAGGTGTGAGTCCAGGATTCCATCTGAAACCAAGGCCCCTTTTGTTTGTTTTCAACTTAACACTCCTTCCCAGCACTAGTCTCTCCAAGACTTTTGTTGTTGATTTACGTGGGAGAGAGTCTGCTCTACCTCTCAGCCTCCCTGAATTTAGCCAGGTCCTCCTCATGCTAATAGAAATTTGTGGCCAGGAAACATACAGAACTGGTCCGATTCAAGGCCAAGTTTGTGAAAGCTGAACTGCGAACTCACTTAGAAACAAATCATAGTAACTAGAAGAGAAAAAAAAGCAAGAAAATGTAATAGGTTCCATTGAAGTGGAGAAACAAGGTCAGATAGTGAGATTTGATTTGCAGCCAAACTTGATGGGAATGTCTGTGAAATAGTAGATAATGTAGTTGTTAGGTTTGCTAAATAGACAAAAAAAATTGAAAAAATAAAATATACAATGGGAGTGCCAAAATCAAGATTCATACAGCTTTTACAGGATATATTGTGGCATGTGGCCAAAAACATAGTCAACTTTGTTTGCTTTTGTTTCTGTGCTCTATGGTAAAGGAAGGAGGGATAGGTTATAAAGTAGTCAGCATTCTTCTTCCAGACTGTGAGGTCTGTGGTCAACCCTTCTTGCTGGCGAAGTCCAGACCTGTGTGGTGAAATGAGTGCTTTTTATTGTTGTGATGGGCCGTTTCAAGTGGCAGGTGATGTGTATGACATCAAGCTTCTGTACATTCTCTTTTCAAGATTTTCTTGGCAGTTGGCATGAGTTTTTAATTGTGAGATGAAAGTTAATAGTCTTCGGCCTAACTGGCAAGTGTACTTTGGGAACTTTTTAAAAAGCAAAGTATTGATCTCTTTCCAGACTAGCCTGAGAAGTATATCACAGTACTCAAGCAATTTCTTCTTTACAATTCCTTCTTTTTTTTTAATTATAACTGTGTTTTTATTTTTTTTTCATTTTATTTTATTTTATTATTCCCCAATTTTATTACACCATTTTAAACATACAGTTGAAAGTTGCTCATGTAGAGTTTTGGTTCCACAGTGTTCCAACACCCATGCCTCCACCCAAACCAATCTCCCATCACCAATGTCCCCAGCTCCCTCCCCCTCCCACACCTCAACTACTTGGCAGGTTCTGTATGTCATTTCTCTCCTCTTTTATCTCTCCCTCCCGCCAAAGTTTCCTGCACATTTTGGAATGCAGTGCATTAAAAGACATTACTATTTCCACTATTTTAATGGACCACGCTGCAAGCTGGCCGCGCGACCTGGGCTCGAATTGGTTTTGCTCTGTTAATCTGGTCATGAGGCAGTTTCCCAGCGTCCGGACAGCGAAAATGGTGGCTAGTATGGTGGGCGAGTCTCATCCGGCTGCTTCCGGGACCCCAGAGGTGATGGGCCCACTCTCAAAACCCAACTGTCCTCCCGGGGTCCCCATAGTCAGCTGGGCCCGGGCGAGCCGAGTTCCAGCTTCCCCAGCCGCTTGTGAGGCTCCCCCATGCCATGGCTGGTGGCCCCAGGGCAGCTCCTGGGCGGGGCCACCAGGCTCGACAAAATGGAGGTGGGGAATGGCCGACCCCTGACTCCATCTGACAAATTCCCAGTGATTACAATTCCTTCTTTAAACAAAAAAGTGTCTGCTCAGCGCATGCTTCCTTGCTCTAACAAAGTCCAATATTCTTGAGACTGAGGGAAGAGAATGTCTTTCAGAGCTCCTAAAATGGACCCAACTTTAATCAGCTAGATGCTTCAAGACTCTGTGACTTTTGTCTTTATGGATGAGGGTAAGCTCGGAGAAGCCACTGAGTGTTAGATTATTGATATGACATGGTTTTCATTCTAATGTCCAGAGAATTCTGTCAGATCTTCAGACTTGCACAATCGTCAGTCACACCAGCACTATCAGCAATATAATTAATAGAGGGGCAGAGGAGATAGCTCAAAACTGGAGTACATGCCAGTTTGATCCCAGCGCTGCTTGCATCTACCCAGCTACAAGACCAGCATCACCAAGCGTGTCCTTGATAGCCCCGGCCCCACTAGACTTCAGTTGCTGACAGGCTTCAACACTGACCCCTTCAGACTATCATCACCAAGCAGGTTATTGAAATATGTGGAAGACTCAGTCCTGAGCATCACTGCAGAAGCCCTTTCCCTAAAGGAGTAAGAGTACACTAATAAAGAATAAAACCCTAGGTGCCGAGAGATAGTATAGTGAGTAGGGTGTTTGCCTTACTCTGCCTGACCTGGGTTTGATTCCTGGGGCTCTGTATTGTCCCAGGAGCCCAGCCAAGAGTGATCCCTGAGCACACAGGAGTAAGCCTTGAACACAGGTGGTGTGACCCTAGAACCAAAATAATAATAAACCCTAGAATATGGTACTTATATTTAAACTATTCGAGACCTGGAGGAAAATGAGCTGGTTAATATGTATTTCATTTTAGTTTTAGGCACCAGCCACTCTAGCTGTTAATAAAAGTTGGTCAGCATTCAAAGGTGATTTTAAAGCTGTGAGAGTATCATTTTCCCTTGGACAGCAACCCAAAGATAGGATAGTTAGGCTTATATGAAGGAAGAAACTGTTTTATGCATAAACGCGCCTCCCCAGGGGCCGGAGTGATAGCCCAGCGGGTAGGGCATTTGCCTTGCATGCGGCCGGCCGTCCTGGGTTTGATCCCAGGCATCCCATATGGTCCCCCGAGCACCGCCAGGAGTAATTCCTGAGCAAAGAGTCGGAGTAACCCCTGAGCATCGCCGGGTGTGACCCAAAAAAGCAAAAAAATAAAATGTGCCTCCCCAGTTTTGGAATTATTTGAAGGGAAAAATCAGTACGATGATTTCTGTTATAACTGACAGCACCACATGACCAGAGCAGTGAATATGAATGACACATAGCTGAGATCAGTAGTTCAGCCCTCAGCACAGTTTGTGTTAAAGGTGTACAGGAAAGGACATGAGGGAGGTGGCAAGAGCAGAAGCATGGGAAAGGTAAAAGGAGTAGGGGCAGGAGCCTTGGGGATTGGTGGTATCAAGTTAGAGCTTTGTTGTATTTGAACCAGGACCAACAAAACTGAAAATGTAAGATCCAAATGGCAACTAATCTTAAATGTCTGTCTGTCAAGGAGCCAGCTGGGGTGTAGGAGGGAATTGAGAATACTGGTAGGGGATCCACTGGTGATGGGATTGTTGAAGATTGTATCCCTGGAGCTTAGCTTTGTATTACTTTGTAAATAACAGTGCCTCAATAAGTAAATTTCATTAAACAGTAGGACAAGAGCCATATTGGTGATCTGCTAATATTGGAATTGCTTTATAGGGACATGGTCCTCTTAAGCTATGGAGATCTTCCTCCCCAAAGGTGAGAAGATAATTCAGAATTGGGGTCTGGATCTGGCATATTAAATTGAGAAGTTTAAAGGTAGGCGAAGTTATTTACTGGGTGATTAGAATTGTAAAGAGACCAGATATAGAAATTATACTTGCAAAGCATCTGTTGTTGTGTGAGAATTAAAGCTTTCACAATAAATAGATTACCCCAACTGAGTGCTAAGGAGAAGACAGGTAAAAAGACTGAAATGAATAGCTTGAGACTCATAGTCACGAAAATACTATTGGGGTGGGGAAGCAGTAACAAATTACTGAGCAAATTGCTTACTCTGAAATAAGTGGTAGTATTAGAACCATACTTCACATGTAATGAATCTGAATTTTCAGAGTAGAAGCAGGACTCACCTATTTTCTTAGACAATAACCAGTTGCTTACATTAGTCCCCTGAATGTTTAATTTGACCAATGATAAACTAACAAGATCTAGAAATGACTGAAAATTGCCAGAAACACAGTTTCCCCATGGGTTCTCTAATATTTCAGTTTACATACCCTGAAACTTTAGACTGAGCAGCAGACATGGAAAATATCTGGTTTATAGGACTATGGAGAAAATTCTTCACTTGGAATGTTTTATCTTGCTCGGGAACACTTTATTGGCGCTTTATCATCATGGAAGGGACCCAGAATTTATTTCTGGATGAAAAAGTAAGAGCTATGCTGAAGGCAGTAAAGACATCTAGAAAGTGAAAAAGGCGACACCTGCTTAAGTTGATCGAGCAGAAGAACAAAAAGATAAGTCAGCATAAAATGCACACAACTAGGGAAGAGAAATACGGAAAAACTGATCAATAATCTTTTTATTTTTTTTTTTTGTTTTAGGGCAAGCATCTCCTTCAAATCCCCAGCCCTCCCATTCCCAACCATCTCCTCCTGGCTCTGTGCTTATAGTTATAGTTCTTGGCATCTTGGGGGCCATATGGATACAGGAACTTGGTTCAGCCTCATGCATGGCGAATGACATTTTATACTGTATCCCAAACTAGATTTTATATTCCCCAGCCGAAGCATTTTCTACCTTATTCCTTCTAAACTGAGGAAAGAGTTTGGTTTTAAGTTTTATGCTTTTGCTGTCCACTACAGTTGAAAATATTTAATTAGTTGGCTGAGGACTAGGGAAATAATACAGGAGTTAGGGCACATACCTTGCATGTACTTGAACTTGCTTCAATCCTCGGTACTTATTGGGGTGGCCCTGGAGGCCTGCAGATCTGCCGGATGGTCCTGACATTAACACCAGAGCATTCAGTTGTCTGGCCTGGGCTTAAAACTGTAGATAGTGACTCTGGGACTCCAGAACTTTGCTTGGGAAGTTCATTCCCCTGCACGCGCACACACAGTGACCCCCTAATTACCTGAAATTTGGGGACACTAAGGAAATGAAAATGGATTTATAAAAAACTGAACACATTCATTGGATTTATGGGGACTAATCTTTGTAGGTTATAAAGGGTTATATTTCAGTCACTTGTTTCCAGTCTAGAATAATCAAGGTGATAGCCACGTCTGGTAGGGAAATTTTTAATCCAAAAGATACTATTTTTTTCTATTTTTACTCTTTTGGTTTTCATATATCAGGACAATATCAATATTTCATATATCAGGAAATTATCAATATTTCCATATCAGGACAAATTCTTAGGGAGACTAATTTAATATTATAATTTTACCAGTAGTGTGTGGTATAAAATGCATAAATATGTATATTTGACTGCTAAAGCACCCAAGGGTATTTCTGAATAAAATTTTTCTGCATTTTTATTTTCACCATTCAGTTGTCAAAACTTTCTTCTTATCCAATGTGAAACCCCAGCCTAGCTGAAGAATTCTGTATTATAAATTACAGACTCCCATGTTAATGAGTAAACTCACAGTGAATCTTTAAACTCGTGTTTAAAGGGATATCAGGGATAATGAATCCTTCAAAATTCAAGATTTGGGGGCGGGTGTTGGGGCCACACTCAGCAGTGCTCAGGACTTACTCCTAGCTCTGTGCTCAGGGATGACTCCTGGTGATGCTCACGGGACTGCATATAAGGCAAACACTCTATCTGTTGTTCTATCACTCTGGCCCCAATATCCATAATTTAATCACTTACTAGGAAATAAGTTTGGATAGGCCAGAGCACCTATCTAACCATCAAAGTCTAACCTTCCTTCAACTAAAATCTTCTCCGAGTAAAAGATTCTAAGGTAAGGACCCAGAGAGGGAGAGTGACACTCTTTTTCCTGCTCTAAAAGAAGATATTGCTTATATGCTTACTAATACTTTTGTTACAAAATCTGTGCCGATTCCCTTTCTCTTCTTGAACTTTGATCTGTGAAAGGTTCCTATTAAAATTAAAGCAGCATAAGTAGGTGCTGCAGAGAAAGTGGTCAATTGAAATCTGACAGTGAATTCAATTACCCTCTTTCCAGGCATAACTGAGTCCCATTACATAGAAAATCTTTCTAGTCCAGACAGAAATAGAAAGATCATACACTGTGCTTTTGGATATAGCACGAGTAGTCCCTTTTAACTTAGTTCTGTTATGTGTGCCCTGCCTCTCCTCCTGGAAGCTGTATTCTCTTGGTTTGGGATTCCTGATCGTTTCTGGCAATACAGTGGCACAATTCTTCAGTTAGGTTAAGTTATTGGTAGTTACAGAGGTGATTTATAATGCATTATGTTCCTCATCAAAAGTGATTTGTTAACCAGATTAAAGCAAAATCTAGTTTGGGATACAGTAATGTGGCGCTAGGATCAAGACAGATGACATGGCTAGCAAGAAAGCTGGAACTTGTTGGAAAAGAGCAGGAGAAATAATAAACTAGTGTATGTATATTTCAATTCTAAATGGAGTGCGGAATAGTATTTGGGTCTGGCTGAAGAAAAAATTATTTCATTAGCTTGTGTTTTTATCTTGTGACATGAATCATAATAAAATGTGGGTCTCAGTTTTCAATAGTACCAACAGGAAAAGTATCTCTTTAACAGTAAAAAAAAATCATCATTTCCAGAGTTTCTCCATTTTGATGGTAATATTTCATAAGGAAAACATTTTAGTATATGTGCTGCCGAAGCAAGCACAGGAAAACATTTTATACCATTGTGGACATAAGTACATTTTCTCATTTTTTCCCCTGAGTTTTTTATTTTTTGTATGTCTCAGTCTTTTCACTAGAACTCTCAATTGCTGTTGACCCAACTTTATATGAACAATTATATAAACTCATTTTTTGTTGGAGGACAGGTTTAGCTATTCTGGGAGTTTTGTTGTTTTGCCCACTCCCAGCTTAATCTATTTAAGTCAAGGTTCATTCTAATGAGACCTCTCTTCTATGTAAACACTGCTAGAGGGTGTGGCAGTTACAGAAGTCACCTTGACTGAATAACTTCTGATTTATACATCTACTAAGACTTCTATGTTTTCTAGATTGGGCACAGCTCCTCTTTATACCCACTGCACCCAGCGTGGGACAGTAAGAATTTACCAGGAGACTACCACCCTGGCTACGCTGAGACTATAGGAAGGATCATACTAGTTTGCTCTAAGCAGGCGAGTGTGACCCTTTCAGTACAGGAGAACAAGATACTCAGAATCACCCTGGTGCAGATAATAATAAGAAGGACCTTGTGGGTACCATCTAGATTACATGAAGCTCATGAAGTTAAGATGTATTACTTTATACCAGCCCCTCTCTCCAGTGTTTTACATAAGAGATAATCTTGGTAGAAAGGATTAGACCTTGGCATAACCTTTGTTTATACCTGCAATAGGGTGTGGCACTACACTCTGTTTAGAGTTCTTTGTTGACATGACCCTCCCGATTGGATTACTTTTGGTGTATATCAGGGGACTGACTTGAGGCCCCTTCACCTTTTGGGCCTTTAAGCTTTGGCTTTTGGCTCCTGAGGCTTTTGGCTCCTCGGCCTTTTGCTTTTGGCTTTTGGCTTTTTGCTCTTTGGCCTTTTGCTCCTTCTGGGTAGGACTCAGCTCGGGTGAGATCCTCTTTCTTTGGTGGGAAACTTAGGCTCTTTTGTATGGTCTAAGTTCGGACCAGAGCTAAAGTTTGTTCATTATATTGGAGTGCTGTGGAAGAGCTTTTGTACTATTAAAAGCCTTTTTGGAACTGTACCGGACTCGTGAGTTTTCATCTGTTCTCACAGCATCCTCGAAGGTAGAAGAGAACTTCTGTTCTGACACTGTCGGGGACCCTGGCGGCATTCCCTGACAATTATTATCACTGTATCACTGTCTTCCTGTTCATCATCGATTTGCTTGAGTGGGCACCAGTAACATCTCCATATGTCCTGTCTCATGCTGGTAGAGCCCAAGGGCACCTGCTTGCTCCAGGACATAAAGAGCCTCAAACCATTCCATCAGGTCATGGGAATGAGGTCTATAATTGTTTCTGGTATTTGTCATATCAAATACGACACGTGTAGCTTGCCAGGCTCTGTCGTTTGGGTGGCATACTCCTGTAGTCACCTCTGATCTCAAGCATTTATTGATGAACCGTGTGTCTGCTTGCCGTCCTGCGAGCAGGGCTGTGATCAGCTCAATGTTGATAAACCCTTTGATAGTAAATACTGAACTATTTAAGGAAATTTCTAGATTATTTTAAAGTAGCTTAAATATTACCAAGGAATACCATTGGTATTCTGATAAGGGTTTAATTGTATCTGTAGATTTTGTAGGGCTTTTTTTTTTTAATTTGGGAGGTTTGCAGACACACCTGGTGTGCTCAGAGATCTTCTTGGCTTTGTGCTCATGAGTGGCCCCTGGTAGTTAGTGCTCAGAGGACCATCTGCAGTGCTGGAGACTCAAGCCAAGCTTGTCACTGACACAGTCACACAAAAAGGCAAGCGCCTTCTCTCCTGTATTATCTCTCCCACCCAGGAAAGGCTTTTTTCTTTTTTGGGGGTCACACCAGGCGATGCTCAGGGGTTACTCCAGGCTCTGCACTCAGGAATTACTCCTGGCAGTGCTCGGGGGCCATATGGGATGCTGGGGATTGAACCTGGGTGGGCTGTGTGCAAGACAAATGCCCTCCCCTCTAGACTATCTCTCCAGTCCCCAGCAAGAGCATTTCAATAATGTTTAATTATTATCAAAAGATATATTTTCTTTGGAAAAAATTAGTTTAAAAATTGTGAATATTTGATTTTGTTTTGGGGCCACACTTTTGCTGTGCTCAGGGCTGACTCCTGGATGTATGGTTAGTGATAGTTCTAATGGAGCTCAGGGGACCTTACAGGGTACCCAGGATCAAACCCAGTTTTGGGTGCACACAAGGCAAGCATTATCCACTATACTATCTCTCTGCTCCATATGTCAGGGAGCCACTAGGGTCCCCAACAGTACCAGGAAAGAAGTTTTCTTCTACCTCCGAGGGCCTCGGGGTATGGATGAAAGCTCAGGAGTCCGGCACCATTCCAAAAAGGCTTTTAATAGTAAAAAAGCTCTACCGCCGTAACCCAATATAATGAAAGAATTCTAGCTCTGGTCAGAATTTAGACCATACACAAGAACCCAAGTCTCCCACCAAAGAGGATCCTGCCAGAGAGAAGTCTTACTCAAAAAGAAAGGGTGAGTGCCTCAAGTCAGTCCCCTTATATACACCAAAGTAATTTAACTGTTGACAGGGAAGGTCCTGTCAACAAGGAACCCTAAACAGAGTGTAGAAGGTTGGTACCACACCCTATCATAGATATAAACAAAGGAATACACCAAGGACTAATCCCTTCTTCTGAGATTATCTCTTATGTTAAACACTGGAGAGAGAGAGAGAGAGAGAGAGAGAGAGAGAGAGAGAGAGAGCTGGTATAAAGTAATACATCTTAATTTCATGGGCTTCATGTAATCTAGATGGTACCCACAAGGTCCTTCTTATGTATTATCTGCACCAGGGTGATTCTGAGTATCTACTGAAAGGATCACACTCACCTCACCTGCATGAGGGGCAAATTAGTACGATCCTTCCTATAATCTTAAATGATAGTCTCAACATAGCCAGGGTAGTAGTCTCCTGGTAATTTCTAACTGTCCCACGCTGAGTCCAGTGTGTATAAAGAGGAGCTGTGCCCAATCTAGATAACATAGAAGTCTTAGTAGATGTATAATAAGTCAGAAGTTATTCAGAGTCAAGGTGACTTCTGTAACTGCCACACCCTCTATCAGTGTTTACATAGAAGAGAGATCTCATTAGAATGAACCTTGGCTTAAGCTCATGTGAATAGATTAAGTTGTGAGCAAAGCTCCCAAGCTAGTTAAGCCTGTCATCCAACACCCATCTTTGATATTTTTTTTAATTTTAAGGTTTCATTGTCATAATAAACTGCACTTGCATAACTATACCATAACATTGTATTTTAGCTGCTAAACTACCAAGAAATTCCCTGATATTTGTAATTTAGGCCTAATAAATGGACAGTAAAATAAGGCGTATTCAGTAAATTACTGTGGATTGGGTATATAAAGTCTGTGTTTCCAGTTTACATGCTATTTTATATCTTTTTTTTTTTTTTGTTTATTAGCTTTTTGGGTCACACACAGCAATGCTCAGGGTTACTCCTGGGTCTGCACTCAGGGAATTACTCCTGGCGGTACTCAGGGGACCATATGGGATGCTGCAGACCCAGGTCAGCAGCGTTCAAGGCAAGCGCCCTACCCACTGGACTTTCACTCCAGCCCAATTTTCAGATTTTAGAACTTATATTGTGACTTATTCTTAACTGGTTTTCTTTCTGTTTTTTTTTTTTTTTTAATTTTTTTTAGCCAGATAGAGAGGTAATGGTAGAGTGAATACATCTTATTTTTTTCTTGCCTTTCTTTTCTTCAAATGTTATATTTGCATGACTTGCAGAGATATTGTCTTCATCATTTTGTATGTTGTACATTCATAACATTCTTAAGGTGGTAGTGAACAAAATAATAAATATCACTTAGCATATATTTTTATTTATAATTGATTATTATAGCTTAGGTTACAAGGATACAATATTTTTAACATTTATTGTTTTGATAAGAAAAAATTACTGCAATATCACTGCTGCCAAGGTACCTAAAACCCTCCTCTAGCTGACACTGTGTCAGCGTTACTCCACCTCCTCCTTTCCACAGTTTGGGAATTGGAGATTTAGAATACAAGGCCAATGGTTGTCATCAGTCTGTATTGTCTATATCCTTGTGTTGTCTCTTTCTATACCATCAATGAATTAGATAATTTTGTTCCATCCGTGTTGCAGAAAATCGCATTAGTTCAGTTGCATGGTATTCCGTTGTTATATATACACATCTTCCTTATTCATCTTTCACTGCACTCTCAGTTGTTTCAATGTCCTGGTTATCATAATAAGCAGTAATGTGAGCACAGACACACACCTATCATGTTGAACTAATGTTTTTGGTGGGGGAGCTAGATGCCAGGAAATAGAGTTGCTGGGTATTACGAGAACTCTAATATTGCTTTATTTGAGGACTCTTTGTATTCTTCCTTAGAGACTAAACTAAATAGCATTCCCTCCAACAGTAAATAAGGATTCCTTTTTCACTGTCAACACTGGTAGATTCTGATCACTTTTTGTATGTTCTGTAATCCATAGTCTGGAAGGGAAGGAAAAGAGAAAGAGAGAGAAAGGGAAAGAAATAAAGAACCTGCCATGGAGGGGCTGGGGAAGGGGGAGGGAACCGGGATGTTGGTGGTGGGAGATGGGCACTGGTGGAGGGACGGGTGCTAGAACACTGTATGACCAAAACCCAAATATGAACTTTTAATTGTATATCTTTTTATTTGTATATCTCACGGTGGTATAATAAAATACTTGAAAAAAAAACACAAAAAAAAAAATAAAAAGCAATTGAAAAGGCAGGCTGTGGATCTGGTTTAACAGTACAGAACTTGCCTTGCAATGTATGAGGCCTGAATTCCTGGAGCCACCAAAAAAATAAAGTTTAAAAAAAAACTGAAAATGTAAAATACCTTGTTATAAAAGAAAGTGATTATGTGAACATCACTGTATCACTGTCTTCCCGTTCATCATCGATTTGCTCGAGCGGGCCCCAGTAACATCTCCATATGTCCTGTCTCATGCTAGTAGAGCCCAAGGCATCTGCTTGCTCCAGGAACATAAAGAGCCCCAATCCATTCCGAATGAGGTCTATAATTGTTATTGGTATTTGGCATATATCAAATACAACACGGGTAGCTTGCCAAGCTCTGCTGTGCAGGTAGCATACTCTTGTAGGCACCTCTAAGTCCAGCATTTATTGATGAACCGCGCAGCCGCAAGCGGCTGCGCGTGAGCCGGGCGCTGATAGGCTGGTCTGCTGGGTGGAGGTCCGAAGAGAGAAGTCCGGATGTGGAAAATGGAGGCCCTCATGGAGTGGGGGTCTTCTGGCTTGTTGCGAGGCTCTGCTGGGATGGTGGGCCAGGGCTAGAACCCACCATCCCTCCCGGGCGCCTCATGAGCGGCTGGTCACAGGGAGAGCCAGTAGCAGCTCTGCCCCATGTCTGCGAGTTTACCACCGTAATCCAATATAATGAAAGAACTCTCGCTCTGGTGAGAACTTGGACCATACAAGAGAGCCCATGTCTCCCACCAAAGAGAAAGGATCTCAGCCGAGAGGAGTCCTACCCAAAAGAAGGGGAAAAGGAGAACATACAGTTCTGTGAACATACAGTTGTTAAAACATCAAAACCAAATTTGTGTTATAATAATATGTGACTCCTTGTTAACACATTAAATTATAAGATCTAATATGGCTCTGGCTACAAAACATGGACCAGGAGGTCTTGTCAGAGGTTAGGTAATACAGAGAAAGGAACAGTGTACTAATAACTATTGTAAATGATAATACCAGCATAGAACTGAGCATTGAACGTGGCAAAAGGATATACATAACCTCAAAATGTATGCATTGCAAGCCACAATGTGTAAGAGGAGAGAGAGAGAGAGAGAGAGAGAGAGAGAGAGAGAGAGAGTAGAAAATTACCTGCCATAGAGGCAGGCTGGGGAGAGGGAATCAGGGGACACTGGTGATGGGAAATGGGCACTGGTGGAGGGATGGGTGCTGGAACACTGTATGACTGAAACGCAAATATGAACACTTTTGTAGCTATATCTCACGGTGGTATAATAAAAAATTTAAAAACTTTTGCACACACACAAAAAATAAAATAAAATACAACTTTTCTTATTGATGTAAGATGATAATCTCATTGTTGTTTTGATTTGCATTTCCCTTGTAGTGATGATGAACACCTACTGTCTTGCCACACATATCAGTACTCAAACCTTAGTAAAGGAAGAAGCTTCTTTCACTTGGTGTGCTGGGAGAGGGCAGGGACATACCTAGTAACAGCTGATATAAGGATGCTCTCAGATCTGGAAGTAGAGAGTGCTGCACACCAGTCTGCAGTGATGCTGTGCATGCAGTCTTGGAAGCTTCCACAGAAGACTCAGGAGAGCATACAGACCTCACTCACTATGTTCACTCATTCACTGCTGTTTCTTCTTGCAACTTTATTTCATAATTTCTGCCTGATACTGAGGATTCAAAGAAGTTACATTACTTACAGTCGGTACATAAAAGGAGCAACCAAGGGCATAGTGCTTGAAGACATAATTGATGACTGTTTTGACATTTGAAGGATTCTTGTGACTATGCCAATGGAAGTGATTTTAATAGAAGGAAAAAGAGGGAATCAGTGCACAGAAACGTTTGGGAAGCAGATAATGTCACTTTAGTGCAGTTTAAGCAGGTGTGTTTTGATGTGTTTATTCTATAAATTGATAATGTTCTGTCAAGGATATGGAAAACAGAATACAGTATCTCCTCTCAGATTCAGGGACTACCTAAGGTTTTAAGGAGAAGTATGTAGCTTGTAACAGGATTATGAGAGAACTAAGCAATGATAGGGGGAAGCCACAAAGATTGACTTTGCTTGGAAGAGTCTAATGAAAGTGACTTCTGGGTCTATGTTAAATGATGAGGATTTTGTTGGATGGATGGCACCAGAAGTAGGATCACGTAGTGTGTTTGATGGCTTCCGGCCTGAAGGTAGAAAGTTTTAGGGCATTTTGGTACTGTAGTTAAGTGTTAAGGGATTTCTGAAATGCTGATTACATGAAGGGAAATGACAGGCATGCAAGTAGAATAGCTAGATTGAGCTTTGAAGATGCTAGCAAAGTTTAAACTTAATTCTGTGAGGTTGGAATCATTGCTACTTTTTGGAAATGTGGTATACTTGCTATCACTAAAAATGTCACAGTGTAGACCAGTGTTTCTCAACCAGCAGCCATATAACAATTCCCAGGGGCTATGGGTGAAAGTGTGTCATGGGAGGCCTGATAGTAGCATGAGTGGAGAATGGGACAAGTAGACTCACAATTGGGGAAAAAATTGAGACACACTGCTCTAGAAGACAGGTTGGGAGAAAGCGTATATAGAAGAAAACATTCTAAAGGTGGGACATTTTTGCTGTTCTCTTTTTTCCTTTGACTTCCCAAATAGTACCTAGGAAGTCCAGGGACAACTCCTGGTGATGCACTCCAACCGAGTCAGTTAGTTAAGTGCTCAGGCTTGAGAATGGCTACCCAGGCCCTGTGTTGCTGGGAGTCTCCATAGCCTCATCCAGAGATGCTCCTGGGCCTCCTGTACTGTACCTGGCAATGTTTGAGGAAACTTGTGGTGCCAGGGATTGAGCCCAGTCCATGGCATGCGCTGCCACTAACCCAGTACCTTCTCCCTTACCCCAGGGTTGGAAGTTTCAAAGTCTGTAGTCACTTAGTCTTGGTGGACTTGTTACTCTAATTGAATATCGTAGAATATACGTAACCAAAAGGTAGACTCTTGGTGAACCTTTTTAAAGACAGGAAGACAAGAGTTTTGTTTCATTTCAAGTCTGGTGCTATAACTCTGGGAGTTATATCCTAGAAATATGACTTATGTCATATGTCAAATAAATAATAAAAAAATTTTGACTGTTACTATAGTTAAATAGAGCTTTCATTAGAATTAAAGATTCCATTGTATATTCTCTTACATGCCTTCCATGTTTTACTATTTTATCCTCTGCCTCTTATTAAATTTCTGAGAGAAATTTAATATGAAGGTTTATATATATATTTACATATATATGGTGTTATGGGTTAGCAGGTTATGTTTTAAATTATAATTTCAGACATTGTGTTCAAAAATGTAATTGTTGAAATTCATAAATAGATGATGAGGTCAACTTGCAGTTATGCCATTATCAAAACTGAGTCCTTGAACCATTTTAAAATACACTCTCACAGGGCTAGAGAGATAGTACTGCAGGTGGGGCACCTGCCTTGCGTGTGGCCAGTCTCTGGCATCCCATACGATCCTTTAAGCCCTGCCAGAAGTTTTCCGTGAATGCAGAGCCCTGTGTAAGCTACAGATCTGCCCTACAACACTCTCCTCAAAAATATTTTTTGCTGGGCCCTAGCGATAGCCCAGCGGGTAGGGCATTTGCCTTGCACGCGCCAGCCCATGCCGGCCCAGGTTCGATCCCTGGCATCCCATATGGTCCCCAAGCACCACCAGGAGTAATTCCTGAGTGAAGAGCCAGGAGAAACCCCCTGAGCATCACCGGGTGTGACCCAAAAAAATATTTTTGCTGTCAGTATCTTTATAAAAATTTCTTAGTGCTTAGATATCGACCTCTCAATCTGTTTATTTTGGGGATATTCTATAGATCTGTTCAAAAAAAAATTATCAATGCGTATGTACACAGCTTTTGAAAGTAGTTATTGGTAGATCCATAGGCATAAACGGTATAAAAGATGTTCCATAGACTTGCCTTGTTCCACTGAAAAACTGACTCTAGAATGATTCTGTGGTCTGCAAAAATTCCATTCATATAGATTTGAAGATGACATAAAACATGTGTATAAACTACATAGCTAAAAATAAATCAAAATATATACAGCAGTGGTTATTGGAAAAGGGGTGGGTAGTAGAGATGCAAACAAATATGCCTTTAGAATGAAAAGTTGTATGGAAGCCAGGAATACATTAAAGAAAAAATCTAAATGCTGCTGAAACCACACATATTTCTCAAAGGTTCTGTAAACATTACAACACATATATCAGGAAACATCTGAAGGTGCCAAGATATTTCCAGTAATGTAACAGAATAAAGATGACCATATAATAAAAACGCATTTGCATAACTTGTGAGGAAAGAAGTGGAGGGAGAGGGAATGAGGGGAAGGAAGAAGTGTGAAAGAGAAAGGAACGGGAGAAAGAGGAGAAAAATAGAAGAGCAATTGCGTTCATCTTAACTGGAATTGTGACATTGACTTGTGTTGAACTATTGAAACTAAGAAATCCATCTTTTCAAAAAAGGCATCTGTTAAGTAAGACATATATGTTTGTGTGATTATGTATGTGAATATGTGGGAGAAATATACTATACCACTGCGCTTCATGGCTGTGATATTATTCTAAAACAACCTAAGCATAGTTCCTATGTGGAGAAAAGTTAAAACACAAATACTAAATGTGGAGTCTACACTTTACCACACCCATCCCCATGTACACTTTTTTTTTTTTGGCTAGGGAAGGGGGAACGTTGAACCATACCTGGCCATGCTAAGAGCCCACTCTTGGTTCTGCACTTAGGAATCACTCCTGGCAGTGCTCGAGAACTACATGAAGTGCTGGGATCAAACCTGGGTCAGCTGCATGCATGGCGAGTGCCCTACCCACTGTACTCTCTCTTTCCAGCCCATGTATACTTTCTTATCAAGAAAAGGAATTAGTAGGTATTATATCAGTCTTAGTCTAATAGAAAATAAAATTAACTCCAAACAAAATCAAAAGCTGCTCACAGTACACAGAGTATAGGGACAGGCAGATAGTTATTTATATATGGAACTGGCAACAGCTGGAATCCATTATCATCTAAGGGCTGAAGGGGTGAGGGAGGA
Source organism: Cryptotis parvus (assembly GCA_021461705.1). Lineage (NCBI taxonomy): Eukaryota > Metazoa > Chordata > Mammalia > Eulipotyphla > Soricidae > Cryptotis > Cryptotis parvus. Next base: position 71,939 of record JAJIBD010005675.1, on the reverse strand, counting down.
GAGAGTACAGTGGGCGCCCAGGGAAAGGGGCAGTGTGTGAGCTGTGTAGCTCTGGAACCAGGCTGCTGCTCAGAAGCAGGGCAGAGAATGGCCTCAGGCATTGGCTAGTAGAACCCAGAACCAGATATCATTTTTCTCCTCTGAGATTTCTCTGCTTCAAAGACAAAGAAATATTACTGCTATCTAGGTGAAATATTTGTTTTGAGGGCATGTTCGTTGAGATTATTATGGAACTCTGTTAATGACTCTGAGAATGCCACACAAGTAATTCTTTTCCAAATGTTCTTGCTTGCTGGGATATCAGAGAATTCTTTCAAGAGAGCGCTGCGCTCTCAGTACCAGGATTGCTGTTGTTTCCATTTACTTTGGAAACCACTGGTGAATAAAGGAGAGACGTGGCCATAAATATTTGCAAGAATTCCATGTATACTTAGTGGTGGCCATAAACATGTGGCCTCCCCAACTATTTGGGCTTTCTTCCAAACATGTCTTTCAACTGCAGTTAACCCCATAATTATGCAGTCTCGCTTTTGTTTTACTGGGGAAGTCTCTGTTCTAAGCCAGGGTACACTGGTAAAATGTGAAGGACAATGGTACAAAAAATCGAGTTCAGAAATGGAAGAGTGAAAGAGCCTGTCACAGAATAGTGGGTAAGGAGGAGGGATCTTTACTGGCTGAGAAAAGCACTGTTGCTGTTATCGTTTACATTCTTAAAGGTCTTGGTTTTGAGGGGAATTCAATTTGAAATACTATACTTGGAAAATAAGAAGTCCTTTGTATTAATAAATACATTTTTTCTTTTTTTTTCCCTTTTGGGTCACACGCAACAATGCTCAGGGATTACTCCTGGCTCTGCACTAGGAATTACTTCGGGTGGTGCTTAGGGGACCATATGGGATGGCAGGGATTGAACCTGGGTCGCATGCAAGGCAAACGCCCTTCCTGCTGTGCTGTCAGTCCAGCCCCCATTTTTTGTTTAAGTACAGAATATAATTTTGAACAAATGAACAAAAGTTTTCTGATTCCAATAATCTTCATTAAAGGTATTTTCTACATTATTAGTGTAACTTTTTAATGGAAAATTTAAAAGAATTTGAACTATAAAATAATAATAACCTGTGGCCAATTGCTTATCAGTAGTTTAGTTTTCTTTTTTTTATTCTGCCTAATGTACCAATATCCTTTAAATGGGAATCTGTTGGGATTCATTCTATTTTCAAATTGCTCTCCGGACATTTTATAACAATTTTAATTTTCATCAACTTCATGTTAGAGGTTACCTATTTCCTTGTTAGCTTTGATAGCTTTGCCAATTTTATAAATAAAAAATGACTAAAGCTTGAACTTTTCACATTTATATATTAACCCTTTCTGTTAATTTTTTTACATCTGTCTTTGCCAGTTCCTCTTTGGGGCAGTTATCATTTTTTTATCTATAGAAACTCTGTTTTAAAATGTTTAAGAACATCCTTCTTATTACTAGATTATATACATGTTCTGTGATTTTTGTTAACAAGCCTGTTTTTTCACAAAACAGTGAGTTTTCAAGATACTGATCCCTGCATTTCCTTATTTAAAGTGTTTAAGCAGGAATACTACTTTGAACATATGCTTATGAATCCTGATTCAGAAATTTTTGGATATTGAGGTAAAAATTAGATATTTTTATTATAAAAAGACTTAAAATTGTGACTGTATCACACTAATCTTATATATCTGGTTGCCAAAAAGACTACTTATAGCAGTTTAGCTACTCGGTAGAAAGTGAGAGTACCAAAAAAAGATTGATAGACTAAACAATTTTTTTTTTAATTTAAGCACCTTGGTTTACAAAGTTATTCATAATACAGATGTTATGGGTTTTTTTTTTTTTAGTTTGCTTTTTTTGGTCACACCCGCGATGCTTAGGGGTTACTCCTGGCTCTGCACTCAGGAATTACTCCTGGCGGTGCTCGGGGGACCACATGGGATGCCGGGATCGAACCCGGTCGGCATGGTCAGCCGCGTGCAAGGCAAACGCCCTGCCCGCTGGGCTATCGCTCCAGCCCCTGTTATGGGTTTTTAATGTACCAGCAAACATCCAGCCATGAAAGTGACTTTCCCTCTGCCATTATCCCCCATTCTCCCAACCACCTCTCAAGTCTGCCCCCTTAGCAGGCATACAGTAATGTATTTTATATTGCTTGTTGCAACTAAATGACTATTTGAATTGGATATTTTTTAATGACAACTTTCCTTAAGCCTCTTAGTTACCTAATTTTGTGAAAATTATTAACTTTCTTGTTTCTTTCTGCCTACTTTTTTTTTTCTCACACCTGATTGTTCTCAGAGCTTACTCATTGCTCTGTGCTCAGGGATTACTCCTGGAAATTCTCAGGGGACTATATGTGGTGCTAGAGATTAAACCTGGGTCGGCCCTTCCTTTGGCTCCAGAACCTTGCTTTCTTGAGATCATACACAAGCTTAAAATAATCATTAACTACTAGAGTTATATAAACTGATAATTAGCTGCTCTTCAGTGAATACAATTTTCTCACTAGATCTCAAATATGGGAAAGGTAAATTTTAATGCCAGTAAGCTTGTAGTTATTTTTAGAATTCCTAAATGTTTTGCTTTTTACTAACATATGACTTTAATTATGTCTCAAATATCTTTGAAAATCAAATCTCTGGTGTTTCAACTTATCATTTATGGGGTGAAGGACAGGCTATATTTGAACACATGGTTCATGGTACATGGTGGTGCTTAGGGCTTACTCCTGACTCTGTGCTCACAGATCACTCATGGCAGGGAGCCCTATGCAGTGCTAACGATTGAAGTGGGTGGGGCAACGTGCAAGGCAGATGACTTAACCCCCTGCACTGGTTCTCAATTTTACGTTTTGTAGGCGAAATAGAAAAACAGATCACCTGTGTTATGAAATGGTCAGTTCTTCATTTTTTGGACTTAGTTTAATGTGAATAAATTCTTAAACACATTATTGCTTTCCTCTTTTGGCAACTATTAGTTGCGTGCTAAGATTGTTCATGAATAGCCTCAGCTGTTGTAAAAAGGAACACTCTGCCCTGACCGCAGATAACAGCTCTGTGGATTTAGACCACAGGCAGTACTGGCTGGAACCTGCCATGCATGCTGTGAATATCGGTATTCCTTGGAGAGAGAAAAGATTAATCATTTCTGGCTCTTAGAAAATTCTTGCACAACTTGCTGTTATCTTAATACAGTTTCCTGGGAATGCTTTATCCTGGCACATGCCTCCATCTCCACTTTAATGCTCCCTCCTTTATCAAATAATGGACTGTGGAGTATCAGACCTGGATTCCAACTTCATCCCAGTTAGGTCCTTCTTCATGCTGGTCCTTGCATTATTATCCTTGTCATGCTTTGTATCTTTAGTTCTGTTTCCACTGTTGCACTAATTTTCTATGTTACCCAGATTCTGAGCATCCTTCCTTAGAGTTCCCTTCCTAGCACTGCCTGTGTGTTCATAGAGTTGTTATATAAACCATCAGACAACTATAGTTTTCCTTCAGGCTTTTGGTCTTCCCGGCCCCTCTTTCCAGAATTCTCTTCCTTTTCTCTGAGTATAGAACAGGGATGTATGTCAAGTGGTTTTGAAAAACTAACTAGAAAGAGAGAGAGAGAGAGAGAGAGAGAGAGAGAGAGAGAGAGAAATGTGTATCTTTTCCACCTCTCCCCTGCTCCAAATAGTTTATGCCTTGTATTTTTTCTGCTCTCAGACTTGAACAGCAATTTTCTAGTTATGATTAGTTTAGTTTACACTATATAAGGTGGTTTATAAGATAAGGTAGTTACACTCCTTAAATACATCTGTTCTTGCTTATTTCATCTGCTGTGCCTTGATTTTGCCTGTATTTGCTTTTATTCATTTCTCTTTACTGAGATTATTTCTAGACTTTGTTGAGTCCCTGCAACTTTGTTTCTAATTAAAGAGCTTTGATAAGACACACAGGAATCTTAATAGATAGGAGACTTGGGTCCAGTTTACCTCCTCCATCTTATGCTCACCTCCAAAAGCACTCTGTCCTCTCATTTTAACTCAGTATATTGGAATTCTGATCAAAGAGAATTCCGTAAAAGAACCTGTAATATCTCTAACCTCACAGTAAGTTGAGTCTTCTCAAAAAGTTGAAGTATCAGTAGAGGACTGTTAGAATATAGTCATTGTTTTTGAACATTCATAGCTGATTATATTGGAAATGCTAGTAGTCAACAGCAAAATGCTTTATTTATCTTAAAGTCCCAGTTTTTAATGTTCTCAAGCTGATAGATCTTTTCAACTGATCTATTGATCTACTCTGTTTTCTACTCAAAGAATCCACTGGCTCCATATTGCTGTTATTTTTGAGACATTGCCTGAATGTTCATTACCAAGGTGGTAAAAGCAACTCATCACTATTCATTGCCAAATAATGAACTGAAAAACATTTTGAAGACCTTCCCATAATTTAATTTCTCTAGATTTACTCCTGTCACTCATGACACTATATCAAAACTACTTTCTTGGGGCGGGTGATAGTCCAGCGGGTAGGGCATTTGCCTTGCACACGGCTGGCCCATGCCAGCCCTGGTTCGATCCCCAGCATCCCATATGGTCCCCCGAGCACCGCCAGGAGTGATTCCTGAGTGCAGAGCCAGGAGAAACCCCTGAGCATCACCAGGGGTGTGACCCAAAAAAGCAAAAAAAAAAAATACTTTCTTGTTTGAGTATTAAGTTTCATTTTTCCAGAAGTACTACAGGCTCTGTACTCAAGGATTACTCCTAGTGTGCTCAGGGCACTATAAGGGGTGCCAGGGTTCAAGCCTGAGTTGGCCACTTGCAAGGCAGGTACCATACACACTGTTCTATGACTCTGGCCCTGGGAAACATTTTTCTTACAAAAACTAAATTTCTAAATTAAAAAAAAAATTTGTTTTTGAACTCCTTCCTATTCATTTTTTTCCCTAGTTGACTCATGAGACTATTTTTTATCTTAAAATAAGATAAAGGTTAATTTTATGGCTTGTCCTAAAACATTTTTGGCTGAATAATTGCTACAATAAATTGATTTTCACCCTTAATCTCAGTGTTCCATCTGATCTGTAATGGCTACCTCCTAATGTTTTTGCCTTAAATATATAAAGCTTGAGCCCTTCTACCTTCTCTCCAAAAGCACTCTGTCCTATCATTTTAACTCACTTTATTGGAATTCTTATCAAAGAGAATTCCTTAAAAAGAATCTGTAGCATCTCTAACCTCACAGTAAATTAAGTCTTCTTATCCTGTTTCATTCTTTTTTAAAATTGTTTTCCTTGTGTTTAATAAGTTATTTCAAATTTTAAAAGAATCTTGATAAAGTACATATCTTCATGTCTTAAAGTGATACTGATATTTGACCTTTTTTATTTTTAAAAATAATTAAACACTGATGTTGCAGGACTCCGAAAGAGCCTCTGCATCTGCCCTGGATTGCCTCCTGCAGGTCACTTCGTAGCTAGGGAGGGTAGTTTAAATGTGGCAGTTTATCAGTCCATGTGTTCTGTACTGGCTGGTGTAAATATTCTCTCATGCTACCACAATCATCGTGGGACTAGCTAGATTTCACCAGCATATATTTGCCTGGCCACTTTGGATCTCTAAGTAATTAGACCAGAGAGAAATGATGTTTGCCTCCAAGCAAGCAAGCATGGCTCCCTGATAACTCAAAGGCAACTAAAATACAAAACTACTGTGAAGTAGAGGCGACTCTTGTTTAGGCTTGGAGAAATATTTAACTGGCATTACTATAGTCTTTGGTACAGAGGTGTGCCATTTCAAAAACCCCCTTCTCTACACTATAAAGGCATTTCCAGGCAGATCTTGGATCATCCGCATATAATAAGGCCTAGGTGAGGTGCTGGGAGAAATTACCTAAGGGCATTTGACCCTCCCTGCTTCCCATAATAGTGGGAGATCTGAGTTGCAGGGGTATAAAACTAGACTGCTTCCTCTCTTGCTCTCTCTTTTTGGGCTCTCACTCTTCTTGGGAGCTTTGTCTTTGTTTCCTCTTTACAGGCCCTTAACACATGGTGGCGCCATTTTGGCCTACACGTGTCTGGGGTTCTAGCCTGGAATCCTAAGCACAGGGTTTTTCCTATTGCTGATTTGTATGCCTGAACCTGTTATAAGTGAAGCATTTTAAAACTGCATCGGATTCCTGAGTCTTCATCCATTCCCCACTGGCTCGGAGGTAGGAGGGAACTCGCTTTCTGACACTGTTGGGGGACCCCAGCGGCTTCCCGACACACTGATTTACAAACTTGTTCATAGTCCTAACACCAGTGTGACTCACCCTTCACCAAATCTCCCGTTTCTCACTCAGTCCCCTAGCCTGTCCCCTTAGCAGGCATAGACACGTTCACATCATATTGCTTATTACAGCAAAACTGCAAATGGAATTATAAAATAGATCAATAAGAGTCAATTTGTGATCATTGTTGTATTTCACAGTGGTGTTTACTAATGTTATTGACTGAAGGTTTTCTGAGCTGGTTGTTGTTGGTCGAACCTTTTGTGTTACTGTTTTCACTTACTGAGCTTTGTGTACTTCTGTACAACTTTCCCATCAAATTTGATATGCTTCCACTGGGCTTTTAGAACTGTGAAAATACGGAGGAGGTATTGCTCCAGGAGAGTGGAGCTGGGCCAATTATCTGTTGGGGGTGATTGTGTGTGGCAGCTGCTGGCCTCCCAGGAAGGGAGGGGGAATCTACTTCCAGTCTGCAAATGCCTTGGAAGTTTTAGATAAACTACCTGGGACAATTCCTTCCTTAGAGGCTTTTGATATTTGACCTTTCTAAAATCTTTCTAAGTGGTGAGAGAAATACTTTGTTACACCAGAAAATAAGAGCTGTGGTCAGTTGACGATTGGAATCACTTTTGCTGACCACCAATCTGATTTACCAACCTAAGAGGAAAGTGACCAAAATAACAGATGTCTTGGATGTTATTTAATTCTGAATTATGATATGGTTCAAGTAGGATTAGAAGCAGAATTTATCATAACACAGGGTTGTCACTGCATTTGTTTTGTGCTCATAAGCGTTCAGGAAATGCCTGTGAGATGAATGATACATTTTAGCTACTTTGATGAAAAATTATATATTCCTAGAATTTGAAACAAAACAAAACCCAGCGATGGTCAGGGGTTACTCCTGGCTCTTTGCTGAGGAATTACTCCTGGCAGTGCTGGGAGACCATATGGGATGCCGGGATCGAATCCGGGTCAGCGGTGTGCAAGGCAAACGCACCACCCACTATGCTGTTGTTCGGCCCTCTCTGAAGCCATTTAGGGCTCCATTATCAAGGTTCAGTTTATTTTTCTCACTCCAAAACAAATTGCTGATTCCAAAACATTTGTGTTTAATACTGGCAGCTTAGGGTTTGGAAACATTTTAAATTGACATTCTTTAGTGGAGTGCTTTTACTGAGACACCAAACATTTGGAAAACAACAATTTTTATGAGTTTAGATTTACTTATGCACCTTATGGTACATTTTACACTAAAGGAGTCCATTTTGATAATTGATAGCAATGATCTGAGCATGCGCTCCCTCTGTTTGTAAGAAAGAGTCACTGTATCACTGTCTTCCCATTGTTCATCGATTTGCTCGAGTGGGCACTACTAACATCTCCATTAGTCCTGTCACAAGCAAGTGCAACCCGCATCTACTTGCTACAGGGACAGGAGGAGCCCAAAACCATTCTTCAGGTTATGGAACTGAGGTCCATAATAGTTACTAGTCTTTGGCATAAAAAGTAAATAAAACACGGTAGCTTGCCAGGCTTTACCCTGTAGGTGGTATAGTCTCAGTAAAAGGCTCTCAACCCGAGCATTTAGTGATGAAACTTAAAGGGAGAAGATCAGGTTTTCTCTTGGATGGAGCTCTGAGGAACTATGGAGTCTGGATGTTGAGAATGACTAACTGCATGATGTGTGGTTTGCTCTGGCTTCTTGCCAGGCTTACTAGTATCAGTTAAAACATGTCTATAACTATTTACTATGTATAAAGGTGAAAGAAATTGGGAAGAATCTTATGCAAAATTCAGTATCCTATAAAAAATATTGCGCGGCCGCAAAGCTGCCGTGCGTTAAGGGACATGCTGGGTCTATCGTGGGTGGGTCTCTCTCTTTCTGGGGCAATGCCATGGAGGCGGAGGAAAGGGCAGGGCTCAAAACTCCACTCCGAATCCGGCCAGCATGGTTCTTCCCCGCTCATGAGAGCAAACCCTTGGAGCAATGTTGGACTTGGCCAGGGGATGGCTGAGCCCCTTACCGGGATGTCAGCTCTATGAGTTGCTTCCACATGGGGCGGCCGAGCAGCGCAGCTGTGGGTCTGAAGTGGATGGGTCTGGATCTCTTCCGGGGTTGCAAATTAGCTGAGTCTGGCGTGGGTGGCTCTCTCTCTTCCGGGGCAACTGGCATGGAGGCGGAGGAAAATTCAGGGCCCAAAACTTCACTCCCAGTCTGGCCAGCATGGTCTCCCCCCGCTCATGAGAGAGTAAGAAAGTATACTTCACAGATTCAATGATGTTTTCAAGGTGATAGAGCTTGTTGATGGCTAAATTAGGATTGAGAATCTCTTATGACTCGAACCCAAATATTTTTCTTGTAACGTGAGTCAAAGCCATAAAATGTGGGGCTGGAGTGATAGCACAGCGGGTAGGGCATTTGCCTTGCATGCAGCCGACCCGGGTTCGATCACCAGCATCCCATATGGTTCCCCTGAGCACTGCCAGGAGTAACCCCTGAGCATCGCGGTGTGACCTAAAAAGCAAAAAAAAAAAAAAATGATAATAATAAAGCCATAAAATGTTACTGATTCATGCTATGTGTGAGATCTGCTGGTTTTGGCCTTTCCTTGTGAGTATCTGGTTTGTCTTCTGAGAATTGAAGTATATTGACTGACTGATTTTAATTTTTTTGGGAGGCCACTTCCAGTTATGCTCAGAGGTTACTCTTGGCTCTGTGCTCAGGAAATTAGTCCTGGTGTACTTGAGAGACCATCTGGGGTTCTGGGGAATCAAATCCATGTTGCAAAATAGGCACTGTACCTCCAATACTATATCTCCAGCCACAGTTGAGAGAATCTTTACCATAGAGTCACACATTTCCATACAGATTTTAGCAGCTAAATTTATTCTTCCAAGCAGAATAGGTCGCTGTCTACTGTCAATACCTCTCCTGACAGTGGTGTTTCTTGTTTGTTTGCATACTGGTTTATGTTTTCTTTATTTTTAAGTTTTTAATTGACTCACAGTTACAAGGTTGTTGATAGTTGAGTTTCAATCATACAATATTCCAATACATATTCTTTCACCAGTGAAAATTTCCCACTACCAGTATTTGTTCCCAGTTTCCTTCTTTCCACCTCCTACTCTTGCCCCCTCCAGCCTGACTCTCTCACCTCCTTTTTTTTTTTTTTTTTTGCTTTTTGGGTTACACCTGGCAATGCTCACGGGTTATTCCTGGCTCTTCGCTCAGGAATTACTCCTGGCAGTGCTCGGAGGACCATATGGGATGCCGGGACCGAACCCGGTGGGCCGCATGCAAGGCAAACACCCTACCTGCTCTGCTATCGCTCAGGCCCCCCCACCTCCTACTCCTTCCCCCTCCATCCATTCTCTCTCACTGACATTTCTCTTTTTTCCTTCTCTCTTCTCTCTCTCTCTCTCTCTCTCTCTCTCATATGTAACTTTTTCCCTCTAGGCACTATAGTTTACAGTACTTTTTAACTGAAAGTGTATCATTCTTATCACTTTACCTCCATTAATGAACGGGTTTTGTATTTTGATTTGGGGCCATACCCAGTGATTCTCAGGTTACTCCAGGCTCTGTACTCAAGAATTATACCTGGTTTATAATTCTGGGATGCTGGGCATTGAACCCAGGTCAACTGTGTGCCCTATCAGTAGTATTGCTCAGGTCCCCACTACTGATGTGTTGACTAATTTGTCCCCAGCCATTGTTATACCTGAGATTGGCTTAAAGGCTCGATGCTTTAGAAAGAGCTTGAAATGTAGTGAAAAGCCAGAAGTGAAAATCTGTCCTCTGTGGGGCGGAGCGATAGCCCAGCGGGTAGGGCGTTTGCCTTGCACGCGGCCAGCCTGTGCCCGCCCGGGTTCGATCCCTGGCATCCCGTATGGCCCCCTGAGCACCGCCAGGAGTAATTCCTGAGTGCAGATCCAGGAGTAACCCCTGAGCATCGCTGGGTATGACCCAAAAAAGCAAAAAAAAAAAAAAAAAAATCTGTCCTCTGTTCTGTTCTTCTGTATTTAAAGACAAGTACACAGCTATTAGTATAAAGTAACAAAGCCATCCTTATGTTATGAAATGAAATTTTTCCACACTTAAACAAAAGAGCAGGTTTATTTAATACATTATTTTTCATGGGGGGTATTAGTGGGAGGAGTGAGGTTTATCAAGGAATTTTCTGTTTTTTCCTCTCCAAAAAGAACATGCTGTGAATAGAAGTATGGTTTTGAATTTGAGGGTTGAATCTTTAATTTTGAAGCACTCAGTCAGGAAACCAGAAATGGGCTACAAGAATTGCAGATGAAACGTCAGTGACAGATTGGTCATGTGTCAATAACACATTGGTTTCTGCAGAAAATAAACTCAACGAATTCATCAACATGAATATTTTCAGTAGACTCTGCTGTGGAATAGAATGATATGGGAAGGAATTTTAAGACTGGAGAGAGAAGGAAAAGGCAATAACTGTTAAATAAGCTTCTAGGAATGTAAGTGTTTCCAAGGATAGAAAAGCAAAAAGTAGAGTATTAAGAGATAATCTTTTGAAACCATAACTAATTATATTTATGTTCATATAAATGTCCTAGCTCTTGAAAGTAGTTTTGACTAAAAAAAAGGTTTCTGGCAGGAGTTCTTCTGGAAATAGTTGTTGCTTATCAATTCCTTATGAATTTCCATATGGGAATCATAAGATCCTTTTTGAAAAATACATAAAATTCTCATTTCCTACTCAGGTCCACATAGTTCCATATTGCTTATTGTTGGATTCTGGTCTGTCTTCCTTTTAGACATAGGATTATAGAAGAAGGATGTGAACAAATCGATGGGCCCGGAATCTGAAGACCAAAACTCTAGATAAATTGCTGAAGCTTTTCTGTATTTTTTTGCAAGTATACAGATCAAAAACTTTCATGTCAAAATGATTTTGGTTAGTGCAGACCTTGGATATAAAAGACCTCAAATTTTTGTGCCAAAATTGGACTTAGCCATTTGAAAAATAGGAGACCTGAGTTAATTCAACAACCATTTATTGATTATTTGCTGCTTGTTTAGCTTTATAGTTTCTAATTAAAAGACAAATCATAAATCATATATTCAAGGAATTTGAGGGTTGATTTTTAAAAATTATTATTTTTGGAGTAAATGACTCAAAACTCATGACAAAATTAGAGGCAACTGTAAAGGAATTTATTTGACAGAGTAGGCTACACACTTATTCCTTGTTTCTCTGCCATCTTCCAACACTCCTTATAGCTGACATTTTTCTTGTATTTAGGTTCACTTGATCACACTTGAATCCCATTATTCATCAAGTTGCTCGAGCGGGCGCCAGTAACATTTCCATTGGACCCTATCATGTGCCAATGTAGCCCAATGGCATCTGGTTGATTCAGGAATATGAAGAGCCTCAAACCGTTCCTTCAGGGTCTTGACAAAGAGTATTTAGGTTTAGACATTTTATTCTACTCCTCTAATGAAGTATTCTCTAATGAGTCTAAATGAAAACTTAGTGCCTTTGTGGTATTACACAGACCAGCTTAAATTAGATTCTGTAACTGTCATTGAAAGCAAGGAAGTATATTTCTGGATTTGAAATGAGAGCATTGTGTTCAACCTGAAATAACAGCTCACATTCAGTATTTGTTAAGCAAAGTAAAATAACCAATAACAAAATACTGCCAGCTATCTTAGCATTCTAAACCAGACTTTAGTCATGTTTGTTTTTACAAGACTTGATTATTTAAAGAACTGCTATCCAAACAAGTTCTGGCATGAGTTTGATATGGTTGTGATGAGTGTGTGTGTGTGTGTGTGTGTGTGTGTGTGTGTGTGTGTGAATGACAATGACACCATCCTTTATATCCATCTGCCTACCCACCCTTGATCATTTATAATTTTGGTCACTAGATGGTGCTCTTCCACTTTGAAATAAAGTATTTTCTATTCGAAGATTTTGATTTTGATTTTGTTTATTTTGTTCATGCAGAAATGGTGGAAAATCATATTCTTCCTTAAATATTTCCTGTCCTTCTACAGAAGCATGGAAAAGTTAATGTGATCATTCAACCTGTAAAGTAATAGGGTTTCAGATTACTATACTGTAAAAACTTTCAATTTATTTTGTGAAAAAAAAATACGATTTTTCCCTTGTAGAAGCTTTTTATGTTATAGGTGCTTAGTGTTACATAAGAAACTACAATTGTATTTTAATATGGTTTAATCAACTATGTCAAAACTAAATTTAACAATCACTCAGAGACCAATAAAATGTCTGTTGGCAAACTCTTGGAGCCGCAGAGAATTGTACTTTAGTAAGTACTGAGAAGAGTCAGCAGGCATGTTTTAATTCTGCAATGTGGCAGTGAGCATTTTCAGCAGGGATTTATTGGTCTATAGTAATTCAAACCAAAGTTTAAGGTAGTTGAGATCAAAATTTTAACTTTAAACAGCTCTATATTACTAAGAGGACCTATGACAGACTAAGAAGAAAGAAAATACTCTTTGTTTACCCAAGTGTGTTGAGGTTGGTGAGAATCTCATAGTGAAAAATGGTGTCCAGAGCACAGTGGTTAAGACCTCTCTGCCTTATATGCTACCAACGTCTGCATATGGTCCCCCGGTCCACAGGAGGAATGAACCTTGAGAATCAGCAAGAAGTAAGATCTGAGCATGACTGCATGTGGTACCCAAGCTGGACCCAAACAGAAAGGCAGTCCCTGTTAGGGTGTATAACAAACAAGAGCAGAAAAAAAATCACTGCCTGCCATACTGCAGAGGAGAGGGCGTGTCACCCAACACTGCCTACTATACTGCAGAAGAGCTCCAAAGCCTCGTGTTGTTCAGGGACTTTTTTTGTGTGTGTGTGTGTGTGCTACTTTTGGACCTCTTGCTTGATACTTTGGCATTTTAGAAAGTTCCAGTCTTAAGGCTTTTGATGTTCGGTGTCTCTTTGACAGGGTGAGTGTCAGCAGTGGGGTTAAAGAACAGGATGAGGAGAAGTGCCTAGAGCCAAGATCAGCCACCAGAACAGTCTGGGGAGTGGGTGGGACACTGGAGGCCTTGGCACAGACTCAAATCAAGCACAGCTGCTGAGATGTCCCTCCAGGAGGTCAGATGCATTCCTGAACTCTGAAGCTCTTCATGCACTCTTATTAACTGTGATTGCTCCATCCTGATGCTGAGAATGGACAAATTCCTCTCTTCCCTCTCCTTTCTGCCTCTCTCCCCTCTCTCCCCCACTCCACACTCTGCTTAATTGGATATTATAAATATGTTGTGCACCTCACTGTTGGGTGACACGCCCTAATAAGTCTAGGTTCTTGCTAATTTATTAGCATGTTAAGCAAGAGCTGCTTCCTGCCTTTAGAAATCTCCTGGAACTTAGGGGCATAGGCAGAATTGCATTGATTTCATAGTTTTTTATGGCAAATGTTGTAAGACACATGGGGAGAGCTGCTGATCATGAGGTGCCCAGGAGGGAAGGCGAGGTTCTAGCCCTGACCTGCCATCCCAGCAGAGCCTCACAAGAAGCCAGAGGAACCCCCACACCATGAGGGCCGCCATTTTCAACATCCGGACTCCACAGCTCATCAGAGAAAAGTCATCTCTCCCGCTGTGGTTCATCAGTAAATGTACGAGATGAGAGCCTACTACTGAGAGTTTACCACCCACATGGCTGAGCCTGGCAAGTTACCCATGTCATATTTGATATGCCAAAACCCAGTAACAATTATAAACGTCATTCCCCACCTGAAAAGAATGGTCTGAGGCTCTTCATGTTGCTGAAGTGAGCAGATGCCCTTGGCACACTAGCATGCAACAGGACATATAGAGATGTTACTGGTGCCCGCTCAAGCAAATTGATGAACAACAGGAAGACAAGTGATACAAGTGAAGTGATATGGCAAAATATTCTTATCATGAATCTTGGTAGTCCCACTGTTAAGCTCTTTTTACCCCCATGGGTCCCCATGAGGGCCACACATGTACTTATACCAAGTGACACTTGGCAACACTGGATCAACCATAATGTAATCAGTTCTGCTAGTTCAAAGAGACATGCCAGCTAGCCTCTGGGCAAACTGCTGTGTCTCTGTAAAGCTAAAGGCAAAGTGAATTATTATGACAGATTATGGACCTTCGTGGGGGTTTAGTTTTCTGGAATCGGCTCGCTATATATTCATGGTAAGAAATAATGCCATTCTCTATAAATTATATTTCTGAACTGCTTTATGGTTCAGAGTTGTAACTTCTCCCCACTTTGCAAGGGAGAGTCATCTCTCAGGAAATCAGCTCTGGCATATCAGCATTTGTTAAGCTTGCACCAAGGGACTCACCTGAAGATTTGCTTTTCTATACAGTCATGTATCTGGCTTTGTCTCTAGATAGCCCAGACCACGATGGGCAGTAATGGGAAGTCCTTGGCTGGCTTCTGACAATAAAAGAAGGAAGGAAAAGGAACTTTTGGCCATTTTTTTCATCTTCCAGTTTGGGTCTGAACTCTGACTTGTGCAGGGTTCGGCAGTCATCTTGACTTGAGGATTTAAACCCACCATGTGGCCTGCATCCGGATAGGAATGAAAGTTTGGGGTTTTCCTGATATTGGATTGTAATGCCAGAACTCGTGTGAGTAAAAGCTTTTTGGAACTTTGCTGGATTCGCAAGTCTTTGTCTCTCCACCAGTCGCTGGTTCCCTTAGGGCAGAAGGGGATTTGATCCTGCTTCCGGTATTGCTGTAAATGAAACTGTGTCCCAGCTCAGCAGCAGAGTTCCCCAATACTTCCCCATGTTGATTTTTTTTTTGTGGGGGCTTTTTGGGTCACAGCAATACTCAGGGATTACTTCTGGCTCTTTGCTCAGGAATTACTCCTGGCAGAGCTTGAGGATAGAAACCCGGGTTGGCAACTTGTGATGCAAATGCCCTACCCGCTGTGCTATCATTCTTGCCCCCCACCCCCCATGTTGGTTTTCATATAGACTGTGTTATGGGGGTAGGGAGAATCACAGTATTAGGAAAGTAGGGAATTTGACAAAAGTCCCACCAGGTAATCTCTTTCCAAACTTAAGAGTGTTAGAGATCAGATTCAGAAAATAATGAATGCTTTCTTTTATACAATTGAGATAGTTATAAGGAAAAGACACCAATATATAGTCAGTACTAATTTTGAATAAGTAGCAAATATTCCTGAGTGCTTCAATTAGCCTTGATCTGTTAGAAAAATTCCTAACTTGTCACATAAAGTGTTACACTAGAATTAAGACATTGGATCATAATGAACAGACTGTTGCTTTGATTTCCTTTGTAAAGGACCATATAGAGCCTTAATATACATTGAATGAGTTAATATATTTAAGCCCTTAGGACAGGAGATTTATAACATCATTTGTAGCCCATTCAACTTAAACAGACCACGGGCAGAAACAGCCGTATCTCTCCTGTCATGCACCGACCAGCTCACATTGTTCCCTGTGTCGGTTTCCAACTCTACCTTATAACAAGGCTTGTAATGTAGCAAGAGACCATTAGCAAATTGATTTTGTTATTCACTTATTTAAAATAAAATTTTACTATTTTTTTCTCAACTGAATTTAAACTTTTCTTATACAGTTTTCAGATTAAAAAATACACAATTGGTTGTTTTCCAGATCCTTGTTTTTATTATAGCACACTGAGAACCAATAAAATATTCATTATAGGCTTGCTCTTCAAGCCCGTGTTTTCTCTTGAACATGTATCTCGCTGGCCTGTGTCTCTGTTTCTTTTCTTACTGACACTCTGGAGAAGCTTGTGTTCTCTCTCAAAGATGTACTTCTCTCTTTCTCCTCAAGTCTTTCTAGATAATAAAATAATTTCATTATTTTATTTCAATAAAATTTATTTATTTTTATTTATTGTTAAATTTATTATTTTATTTCAATAAAATTATTTTAGAAAAATTATTTTTATTTTATAATTTTTAATTTAAAAAATTATTTCATAAAAATTTATTATTTTATTTCAATAAAAACTACCTTGCTTTAAAACAAAATACTTGTTATAGACTCTCTTACATAGTGAAATTAATTTTATGAAGATCCTGGGAGTCTCACGTATCTTTACTTCTTTGTAGATCCCCATATCAAGGTTTCTGGAAAGAAAGAAGATGTTAAGGAAGCCAAGGAAATGATCATGTCTGTCCTAGACACAAAGGTAAGTGACTGTTATTTTACTTAGTAATATTCAAGGAAGCTCAGGTATCAGAGCCTTATCTCTCTAGGTCATCTTTGTTATGAAAGAACAATTTACAGAAGAAAAACCAGTAGAAAGTAATGGTGAATTTTAAAAAAAAGTATGATTCTGCAAATTGTAAACAGTTTAAGTTATAAATATGTTTCTCGTGCTGGGTAATTGGATAGATTAGATAGGTAGGTAGGTAGGTAGGTAGGTAGGTAGGTAGGTAGGTTAGGTAGGTAGGTAGGTAGGTAGGTAGGTAGGTAGGTAGGTAGGTAGGTAGGTAGGTAGGTAGGTAGGTAGGTAGGTAGGTAGGTAGGTAGGTAGGTAGGTAGGTAGGTAGGCAGGCAGGCAGGCACGCAAATATATGTATATATGGTGTCTATTCATTTCAGATATTAGATACTGACCCTGAGTGAGTACAGGTGGTACCTACCCAGGCCATATGTGGTGCTGGGGACTAAAACTAGGGTTAGCTCTGTACAAGACAAGCATCTTAATCCCTGTACTGTCTCCCCAAGCCTAAACTCTAGATTTTTAATGACTTGTTCTTTGACTATTTTTGCTTTCTAAGCTCTAAAGCATTTCATCATGTATCATCTGAATAAGATTTTTTCAGACAAGTTTTACAATGCTAAATGTTCTCAAATTAAATATTATAGATTCACCTATGGCCACATATTTTTTGTCTTAGGTTTTGCATTTTGCTTTTAATATAATCCTTTACTTTATAGTCTTTCAAGCTTTTTGCTTCATGAATCTCTTCTTGCTATCAATGAGAATAGTAGATCTATTTTGTAAAGTTTGACATCCATTAGTATAGATGTGAAAAAGAGAGCTTAAATTATTTCCTTATTCTGTTCAGAGCTCTATATAATTTTCTGTTAGCTTGTTAGACAATCTTCCCAGCATATATAGTGATTCTGTCATTGTATCCTCATTCACTTTTAGTTATTTGAAATAAAATTTTCATGAATGCCTATTAAAGAAAAAAATGAGTAACTTATCTGTAATTATATATGACTTTATTTAAAGATTACTTCATACATGAAAATGATCAGATTAAAAATTCTGGTGTGATTTTGTGTTGGTTCACTTTTGCTAGTACTATTCCTTTTGGGAAAAGGTATTTTAAGAATTTCAGCCCTGATTTGCATCATAAAATAATAACATTATTTTCTTATAGAGCAATCGAGTGACCTTAAAGATGGATGTTTCACATACTGAGCATTCTCATGTGATTGGCAAAGGTGGCAACAATATCAAAAAAAGTAATGGAGGAAACAGGATGCCACATCCACTTTCCAGATTCCAACAGGAATAATCAAGCAGAAAAAGCAACCAGGTGCATTTTTTTCTTCACCTGAACTTTTATGGAACAAAGTTCGGCCTTGATTTTTACTATGCATATGTTTGAAGGGAAATGTGGGCATAAAGTAACCAGCAAGGAGATGGATTATAGTCCAGTGAGTATGTGGAGTCCAGTGAGTACCTTCCTGTGGAGAGACTGCTGGTACATTGCTTGTCGAGAGATGAGTTCTGGCACGTCATAAACTCTTGATCTGAGTGTTTGATAGGAGGGAGGGGGGGAGAACGGGGAAACAGAAGACAATGAAATTGCTGAGGAAATACTCAGAGGCCATATGAATTTGGAAAATCCTTGACTCATCTAAGAAAATATCCATTGGTGGGATTCTGCCTACCATGTCTCCAAAGTGGTCCTGAGGGCCCACGCACCTCATCTTATCAGAGACAATATGTGAGTGCTTGACTTCTTTGCTTTATGAGTTACATCATCTCTCGTTATTTTCTACACTTTCCCCCACTAGTTGTTGAGTTCTGAAACAATGGAACTCACCTATCCACATTAAAACATTTGCATGCTTGAATAAGATATAGTGGTATTTTCTTGTTTTTTGTTATTTGGGAGTTTTCTAATACTCCTTAAGCTAATAACAGTATTTGAAAGTGTTGAGTGAAGGTGAATGAGATGTCGGCTTGTATTTTTGTCGGGATTTACAATAATACTGACACTGAGCTGTACAGAAGGCACTAAATCTAAAGCCATAGTCAAAAGCTGGGATGGTGTTGAAAATATTTGATGAACGTATGACAGGGACACAAAAAACACTAGAAACACTGTTTCTATAAGCAGTGTCCATATCTGTAGCCTCAGCCTAATTCAAAGATTAATTCTTCAGTTTATGGATCATGGGAAAGTTGTTGGGATGGTCCCAGGAAAGGACTTGGAAGTGGAACTTGGTGCAAAAATATTTACTTGCTGTGTGGAAATAGTTTGTTTCTTAAAGAATCTAGAGCTGTAGTGTCATTGCACATTAATGTATGTGGAATTTAAACAAGAAGAAGAAAATCTAGTGAACCAGGGAAATTATTAAGAGGAAGCATTGGCCTCAAAGGCTGTTAGCTTTCAGGTAAGTCTAAGGGAGTGAAAGCAATCACTTGACAGATCACAGATCAGCTGAGGAGCTTGTTAAAATGTATTTTGATTAAGCAGGTCTGGGTTGGTGCCCGAAATCCATCATTTTTAACAAGCTCCTAGAGAATGCCTGTGATTTATTTCCCATTTTTTACCCAAAACATTTGGGTAGAAAGGATGTAGAGAATTGGATAGGCAGCTATGAAATCAATTAAATAAATCTAACTTGCTTTTCTTATTTTGGCAGGTATCTATAGCAGGACAACCGGCAGGAGTAGAATCTGCCCGAGTTAGAATTAGGGTAACTATTTGTTACATTATTTTTTTACTTAAAATTTTTTTTAATTATAGACTACTATATATATTGGAAAGAATAACATGATTACTTTTTAAATTTTTTTATTATACCACTGTGAGATATACAGTTGTAAAAGTGTTCATATTGGGATTCAGTCATGCAGTGTTTCAGCACCCATCCCTGCACCAGTTCCCATTTCCCTCCACCAGTGTCCCATGATTCCCCCTCCCCAGGCTCTGTCTATGGCAGGCAATTTTTACTTCTCTCTCTCTCTCTCTCTTTCTCTCTCTCTCACATTGTGGCTTGCAATACATACTGTATCACTGTATCACTGTCTTCCCGTTCATCTTCGATTTGCTCGAGCGGGCACCAGTAACATCTCCATATATGACCTGTCTCATGCAAGTAGAGCCCAAGGGCACCTGCTTGCTCCAGGAACATAAAGAGCCTCAAACCATTCCATCAGGTCATGGGAATGAGGTCTATAATTGTTACTGGTATCTGGCATATCAAATACAACACAGGTAGCTTGCCAGGCTCTGCCGTGTGGATAGCATACTCTTGTAGTCAATACATACAGTTAGAGGTTATCATGTATAACCTTTTTGCCTACTTTCAATGCTCAGTTCTGCATTGGTATTATCATTTACAATAATTATTAGTACACTATTCCTTTCTCTGTATTGCCTAACCTCAGACTCCCACACATTTGCAATAGATTCCACCCACTGAGAAGACCTTCTGATCCATGTTTTGTCTGGCCTTGGATATTGGTATAACATAATTACTCTTGTACCCATTGCCTGGCTTTTCCACTTAGCACATTTTCATTTTGTCATCTTTTCCCCCTCCTTTCACTGTCACTGTATCACTGTCTTCCCTCCCATTCATTATCGATTTTCTCAAGCAGGCAACAGTAACATCTCCATATGTCCTGTCTCATGCTAGTAGAGTCCAAGGGCATCTGCTTGCTCCAGGAACATAAAGAGCCTCAAACCATTCTGTCAGGTCATGGGAATGAGGTATATAATTTTTACTGGTTTTTGGCATATCAAATACGACATGGGTAGCTTGCCAGGCTCTGCCGTGCGGGTGGCATACTCTTGTAGTCACCTCTGATCTCCAGCATTTATTGATGAACCACGCGACCACGATAGGCTCTTCTGCTGGGTGGAGTTCTGACAAGAGGGAATTCAGGATTTGGAAAATGGGGCCCTCATGGAGTGGGGGTTGGTCGTCTGGCTTCTTATGAGGCTCTTCTGGGGTGGTGGGCCAGGGGCTGAACCCGCCATCCCTCCCGGGTGCCTCGTGAGCAGCTGGACACAGGGAGAGCCGGTAGCAGCTCTGCCCCATGTCTGTGAGTCTCTGGATCAGCATACCTGGACTGGACTTGAAAAAAGACTGCTGCAGGGTCTTCCCCTCTTTTATTTTCTTGAATCCTTTTGCAAATTCTAGCTATAATATTTCATCTATAAATAATTCCAAACTTTTTTAAACAAGGAGATTTTAAAAATAACCATGGTTCAATAACACTTAAAATAAACAATAATTTTTATATTTAATTATCTTGTCTATGTTTCCCTAATTATCAACTTTTTTTCCCAATTTTATTTTATTTTATTATTTCCCCCCAAATATTATTACACCATTTTAGACATACAATTGAAAGATGCTCATGTAGAGTTTTGGTTCTACAGTGTTCCAACACCCATCCCTCCACCCAAACCCAACTCCCATCACCAATGTCCCCACTTTCCTCCCCCTCCCACACCTCAACTACTTGGCGGGTTCTGTATGTCATTTCTCTCCTCTCTATCTCTCCCTCCCCCAAACTTTCCTGCTCTTTGTGGAATTCAGTGCATTAAAAGACATTACTGTTTCCACTATTTTAATGGACCATGCGCCGCAAGCAGCCATGCGGTACTGTTTTGTTAGCACTTGACATATTTGCTCTGCACAACCTTTATCTAGTTATGTTCATTTTGTTGCAAATAGAACTTTTTTTCTTATCTGAGTATTACATATTTATAACATCTTATTTTATCCCTTTATTTGTTGTTGGGCATTTGGGTTGTTTTCATACCTTGGTGATTATATAGAAGTTGTAAACACAGGAATGCAGATATCTTGACTAGACAGCAACAGTTGGAATTACTGGATCCTGTGGTAGTTCTGTTTTCAATAGTTTGAGAGACCAGGCCCAGGTTCTATTCCAACAGTATAGCCAGGTTTTCACTTCTACGTATGCTTGCCAGTAATTGGTGAGTTCCATTTTATAAGCCATTCTCAGAGAAGTGAAATGATAATCTTATCATAATTTTTTGATGTGATTTCCCCAGTAAGTGCTGAGTGCCCGTTGTCTATCTGTATTTAGTTCTTCTGTCCTCTTTTTTGGAGTTTTCTTTTGAGTTTTGTGAATTGTTTATTCGGATGCTATGCCCGTTATCATATGTGTGATGTACACTTAATTGTTCCCACTCAATGGAATGTCTTTTTGTTTTAATAGATGTCTCTCTGTGCAGAGCTTTTGAGATTAGTGGTCATGTTTGTGTTTGCTTTGGTTTCTTTTGTATTTGAAATACCCAAGAAGTACCCCATTTAAGTGGATACAATGAATCATATTGTTTGCTTCTATGTGATTTTTGGCCTGGTGTCTTATATGCACAACTTCAACTTTCTTTTCTTAGTTTCTATTACTGTGATAACCAGGAGGCATGCTTGTTGTAGTTCTTGTTCACATAGGTTTGTTGCTCATCAGACACTGACTCTGTGGTTGTAGGACTCCGTGCTCAGCCATAGTGGTTTTGGGATGGAACGCTTTTTGTCATTGTGGTGTTTATACACATGGTGTTCTCTAGAGGTCCATCAAATATTTGATTGCTGGGAGTCACCCCTGGCTGCGCATCTTTAGCTGTTCACATAAACAAGTCTGTGCACCAGAGATAGCATCCACCGGACAGCAATGCAGGGTCATTAGAATCACTGAAGTGTGAATAGCACCAGGGCTTAATCTCACCTGGCCTCATACTTGCCTTTAGCAAGCGTTCCACCCCACATGTCCCATTCAATTTAAATTAATTTGCAATTCTGATATGAAATAGTGGTCCATTTTGCTCTTGTCTGTTCAGTTTTCCCAGTAACATTTGTCAACAAAATTTAACTATTCATCACTTTCAAGTACCATAAATTGTCAGTAACATTTGTATCATTAGGTATTCAAATAACCTGATTTATTAATTTATAATGAACCCATATGAATGCATAGGAAATAGTGACTAAGCTGTGTTAATTATAGTAAAGATGTTTCTAGGTATTCTGGATTTTATTCTGACTTGATTTCTCTGATTTTTTGAAATGATCAGAAAGAGGCCTGAGAAAAAATGCCGCACTCAAGACTCCTTTCATTAAAGAAACTCTCCGTAGTCTACCCAAGCTTATGTCTACATAACAAAAGCAGTATTCTAAAATTCCAACTTCAAAAAAGAATGAATATATTCTATATATCTTTAAATGCAGAATGATTTTGTGCTTTAATTTCAGTTCTCATAATTTGATTTTAGGAGCTGCTTCCTTTGGTGCTGATGTTTGAGCTCCCAATTGCTGGAATTTTGCAGCCAGTTCCTGATCCCAATTCCCCGTCTATTCAGCACATATCACAAACGTACAACATTTCAGTGTCATTTAAACAGCGTTCCCGAATGTACGGTGCTACTGTCATAGTACGAGGGTCCCAGAATAATACTAGTGCTGTGAAGGTAAGCAGTGTAGATAATTCAATTGTACATCACACAAGTTTTAGTTTTGAAGGATTTTTTACACTAATTTGTTTTCCAAGATTTTGTCTTACATTGCATTCTGGTTTATAGAGTGTGCTGAATAACTGCAACTGTCAGAAGTGCAGTAGAGTATAATCATTCTCTCCATATGAGCAGTTATTTTATAGGACTCTTTTCCTCTCCTCTTTTTCTCCAAGGAAGGAACTGCTATGCTATTGGAACATCTTGCCGGGAGCTTGGCATCAGCTATTCCCGTGAGCACACAACTAGATATTGCAGCTCAACATCATCTCTTTATGATGGGTAGAAATGGAAGCAACATCAAACATATTATGCAGAGAACGGGTGCTCAGATCCACTTTCCTGATCCCAGCAATCCACAAAAGAAATCTACTGTCTACCTCCAGGGCACCATTGAGTCTGTCTGTCTTGCAAGGCAATATCTCATGGTAGGTTTACTGAGAATAGTGTCAAACTTTCTCTTCTTTTTAATTGAACTTCTTTGGGAACATTACACATTGCTGCACACGCTATACTATGCTTAAGAAAATATATTAGGGACTTGAGAGACCATACAAAGGTTAAGGTGTTTGTCTTGTGTGTGGTTGACTCTGGTTCAATCCTCAGCACTACCTATTGGTCCCTCAAGTACTATCAGAAGTAATCCCAGAGCACAGAGTCAGGAGTAAGTCCTGAGTCAAGTAAGGTGTGGTCACAAAACAAAAGCAAGTAAATAAAGTACCTAAGACTGACCAATCATTGCTGTTCACTATAGTAAAGCGCTCTAGTAAAGGGTAATAAAATGAAAGATTAAGATGTATAGTCCTTCATGGGTTTCATTTAATTGGTGAGTAATTTCTTTTTATTTTTTTAAAACTTAGACTAAACATGGAAGAAAGGTTATGGTGAAATCAGTGGATCTGTTTTGTGGAAAGTGATTATTTTAATCACTAATCAATTAATCTAGTGAATAGCTTTGCTAGAAAAAGGGAGAGGAGTTATCCTATAAAAGGAGGGAAGGGAAATGATATGTCCTGTGCTTGAATGTGACTCCAGAATAAATTTGAAGGTGATTAATCGAGTCCAACTTGTTGACTTAGCTTATGTTTGATAAGGTCTTTAGTTTAAACAGAAAGTAAAAATTAAAAAAATTAGAAAAAAAGTAATTATAACAGTTTAGGACTGGAGAGATAGTGGAGGGTTAAGACGCTTGCCTGCATGTGGCTACATAAGGTCTCCAAACACCACCAGGAATGACCCCTGAGCACAACTGAGTATGGCCCCCAAACAAACAAAATGATCTCTTTATTTTACCCCTGAAAGGTATAAATTTTGTTAATATCAAACATTTGGAATTTCATTCATCTCTGTTGCAGTTTTAAGGATGTGATTCAGACCACGAGTTTGAGTGTCATGAGCAGTGATGAGAAATGACAAACTGCTTAACTTAATGGGAATCTTGCATACCACTATACCAGCGGCGCTGTTGCTTAACTTAGTGTTGCCTTCAGTTTATAATTTGCAATTTTTTATCCTTTCTACCATTGATTTAAATACCCACTGTTGATAATAACAAAATGAACTCAAATAATGTGAACTCACAAATGTTATTATTGAAAACATCATATTTTTCTGATCAGAACTTGACCTTTAGTGACATTTAAATCATTAAGCTTTAGGTTTGACCTTTGCTAAACTTGACTTGCAGAATTTATGTTTAAGAAACTTTGAGGACACTCAGGACTGTATTATTTATTACATTCTTCTGATATATGGGTCTTGCTATATAATTCTTAAGGATTATAATACAAAATTTTAAGAACTTAGGACCAGAGAAATGGCACAGAGGGTAGAGCACTTATCTGGCACCCAGCCAAACTGGGTTCCATCCCCAGCGTCCAATATGCCCTAGGCGCTACCAGGAGTAACCTCTTAGCAACACCACATGTGGCCCCAGAACAAACAAATTTAAAAAAATTAATTTTGTTAATTTTTAAGCAAAGCTTTATCAATCCATTTTTAATATAGTCTGTTATCCATAGCCAAGATTTTGATTACTCATTTTTTCCTTTTTTAATGTTTTTCAAGTTCTTTTTTTTGTTTTTTGTTTTTTGGGGGCCACACCTGGCAGTGCTCAGGACTTATTCCTGGCTCTGCACTCAAGGATCAGTCCTAGAGGACTCAGGAATCACTCCTTGCAGCCTCAGGGGGACCATATCAGGCGTGTGCAATACAAGCGCCCTATGCACCAAACTATCCTCCAGCCCCGGTTTTCAAGTTCTTTAAAATTTTTTCAGTTCAGTAAATCCTTAAACATTTGTAAGCATTTTGTGCAGTTACGAATTTATGCGTCTATTTATACTTTGATCATAGCTTGTAAAACTAAAAGTGCAGTTAAGGCAGTAAATTTTGACTACAAAGTTAGTTTGTCCTCCATAACATAATTTTCAGTAGGTTCTTTAAGCTATGTAAATTTCAGTACTTTTATTTACTCCTTAGATCTATAAGATAGTACATTAATTTTTTTGCATATTAAATTAGTGAGTGTTTTGAGGAGTAACCTTTTACCTCCTACATTTTACCTTGTGACATTTTCTAGGGTTGTCTGCCTCTTGTGCTGATGTTTGACATGAAGGAAGAAATTGAGGTTGATCCACAGTTCATTGCTCAGTTGATGGAACAACTTGATGTCTTCATCAGTATTAAACAAAACCAAAGCAGCCAAGCAAGGTGGGTTCATAGTTTGAACCCATAGTTTGGCCTGTGTGCATAGAAATGTATCATGTCATCTTTTATACTGTGTTTATTTTACTTATATGTACATTTGCATATACATATGATTAAAGATCTTATATAACATATGTCATTATTTATTGTATTTAGTAACTATAATATAAATTTGTAACATTTATTATGGATCACCATTTTTCATTTATGGATCATCAACATATATGTATATACATTGAGTTTTGGAATTCTTTTTTTAGTAATTAATAGTCTTTTATAAATATGAGAAAAATTTATTTTTATTCATATCTTGTACTGATGGTAGTTGGGGTAAAAAGAGGGCAAAAGAGGTCTGTTCCATCTCTTTAACAACAATCAGAAGCAAAGAATGACGTTTAATTCTAGATTGCATGTCATATTAATTTGGGTTTCTAAAATTTAAAAAAAAACTATTTGAATTATAAATGTAATGGTTTAAGCTTATAAAAATCTTTGAAGAAAAATAAGATATTTTGAGAGTGAGTCAAAGTCACTGTTCTATATTATAGGAGGTAAATATCAGGCATGTATTCAATTTTTTAATTTCTAAACTATATCTTTTAACACATACATCTGTATTTTTGTACAGTTTTGACTATATATTAGTAATGCGTTATTATTTGCTCAGTTTAAGAAAAAATTATCCTGCCTTTGATTCTAAGTGAACTTGGTACATTGGGTTTAAAGTTAGAGAATGGGACATTAATCATATTTATCATGAAGCTTTAGTTTGACTAACTTGAGTAGTTAGAATGACCACAGAATCAAGCTTTTTTAAGAAGAGAGCAGGGGCGAGTATCTAAAAGTGAAAACAATGAAAGCTTGCAGCATCTCAGGGCCATTTAATTATTCCTAGTCGCCCTGATTCTGATGATGCTTTTACTGCCTTTTCAGTCACAAATGCTTTTTTATTGCCCATTGGAGCCCTTCCTCCTGGGGCTCACATTTCTAGTTTTACAGATGAGGCCATTGAGGGAAAGAAAAGGCTGTCTAGAAATTGATTTTAACATAAGGTTTGCAATTGAAAAGTCATCAATTCAGAATATGATACCTGAATGTCAATTACTTAACTATAGACCATAAAATATACACATGTAAAATATATTTCATATACCTGTAACTGTGTAGTCTGTATATGAAGATAAGTATGATTTATAGGATGAGATAAGGAGGAAACACTTTGATGTAAAAACAGGATGTAAATAAGAATCTGTTGCAGAGACGAACCTCAGTTCTAACTCCCCCCATTGCTGTGGTACTGTGACCCCATAATTTCTTTATTCTGATTGAACATGAATAACAATAATTCCTAACTCAGTGTCTACAACACAGCACATACCCAATAAATGGTAACTGTAAAGTTTTGGGATTTTCAAAAGAGAAATATATCTTTTAATTAAATTCTCCTTTACTTAAGATAGGAATGGTTAGTATTTACAATTGGCTTTCAAGCAGTATTAATATGTTCCCAGTGGAATTCTTATCATTTTCGTTTCTCACCCCACCTTCCCAATTCATTGTAGGCTTGCATGTCACTTTTTCTTTCCCATTATGTGTTTTCATAGTCTGTGATTGTGAAAAGTGTTGAGCGAAATGCCTTAAATATGTATGGAAGCAAGGAAATGTCTCCTCGGACTTGAAAGCAGTGGGGTTACCATAGCAACCAGCCCTTCCCCAGCATCATGCCCTGCCGGTCTGTCATGTCCCAGTCTGGATATCTTAGCCTCTGCAGGCCTCGGACTCACTGGACTAGGTATAAAATTTATTTTTCTAGCACTGTACTGTCACTGGGGGGAATGCTTTTCCCATTCCCTTTCTTTCTCCCGTTTGGAGTTCTACGTTGAAGGCTATTTTCCCCTTTTCAGGCCTTAAGATCAGATGAAAAGCCATAAAACTCAAATCTTCACTCGTACACATCTATATCACTCTGGATTTCTATTTCCTACATTTTTTTCTTATTTTGGGCCTAAATAATAGAGAACTGACTTTTTCTTTTCAGAGGCTGTTTGTTCTTCTAAATTAAGAATGCCATAGAGGATGAAGTGAGCAGGCTGCCTATAATTTATGTGTTTGTTCTCTCGTGCATTTGCAATATTGCCATCAGTCCCGAGAGATAAAGATTATCAGTTTGCTTTTCAAAAAGTAATTGCAAATCTGCACAAAGGAGAGGGAAGCGGAACCCGTACCACTCTCAGCGGCTAGACCTGCCTCTTCCAGACAAAGGAAATCTAGTGTACAGCCACCATGGGGAGCAAAGGGGCCTTATGTAGATCAAAGGTGAAGGACAGAAAGATAAAACAGTAACCTCATCTTGGTGGCTGGGGTAGTAACAGTAACCTCATCTTGGTGACTGGGGTAGTAACAGTAACCTCATCTTGGTGGCTGGGGTAGTAACAGTAACCTCATCTTGGTGGCTGGGGTAGTAACAGTAACCTCATCTTGGTGGCTGGGGTAGTAACAGTAACCTCATCTTGGTGACTGGGGTAGTAACAGTAACCTCATCTTGGTGGCTAGGATAGTAACAGTAACCTCATCTTGGTGGCTGGGGTAGTAACAGTAGCCTCATCTTGGTGGCTGGGGTAGTAACAGTAACCTCATCTTGGTGGCTGGGGTAGTAACAGTAGCCTCATCTTGGTGGCTGGGGTAGTAACAGTAACCTCATCTTGGTGGCTGGGGTAGTAACAGTAACCTCATCTTGGTGACTGGGGTAGTAACAGTAACCTCATCTCGGTGGCTAGGATAGTAACAGTAACCTCATCTTGGTGGCTGGGGTAGTAACAGTAGCCTCATCTTGGTGGCTGGGGTAGTAACAGTAACCTCATCTTGGTGGCTGGGGTAGTAACAGTAACCTCATCTTGGTGGCTGGGGTAGTAACAGTAACCTCATCTTGGTGGCTGGGGTAGTAACAGTAACCTAACCTCATCTTGGTGACTGGGGTAGTAACAATAACCTCATCTTGGTGACTGGGGTAGTGCGGTAATCTCAACTTGGTGGCTGGACAGCCATGCTGTAGTCAGGGTAACATCCATTGACTCATACATGGATTCTTATTTCACAGCCTGAAATTAGTAGCACAAACTGCACATTTTTAATATAAAATTTTTATATAAAAGTTCATGCAGCAGGACTGGAAAGACAGTACAATAGGTCAGGCTTGTGCCTTGAATGTGGCCAACCGCAGTTCGGTCTTCAGCACCACATGTGGTCTCTTGAGCATCTCTAGGCATGACTCTGTAGCACAGAGTCAAAAGTAAGCCCTGAGCACCACGGTTGTGCCTTCCCCACCGTGGAGATGGGGGATGGGATGGAGTTCTGGCCAGTTTTTACATCATTCAGTTTTGATCTGATACAAAAACAATACCCAGTGGTCTTAATTTTGCTTCTTAAAGTACCTTTTTAAAAAAATTATTGGGCGTCAGAGAGTTAACTCAATTGGTTGAGTGAATGATTTACATTGTGACAGCATGGGTTTGATCCCTGGCATGGCCTGATCCTCCAAGTGCTGCTGGCGTGTTCCCAAAAAAAATCCAAAATAAAATCACCCCCAAAATTTTATAGTATGAATTTAGATTCCAAGCAAATCCTGCCTTGACATTACCATATTATTATATAGATTATTCCCTTTCTTTCTTCCCTAAAGTCTGTTTTGATTTTAGAATACTTGGATCAGTTTCTTCTCTGATTCCATTCTTTATGAAATATGAGCACCACCAAGAGTGATTCCTGAGTGCAGAGCCAGAAGTAATCCTTGAGTATTTCTGCATATAAAAAAAAAGACAGTTCAAATGCCTGATGGGAAATTTTTGTCAAATTAAATCCTTTAATTTTTTTTTCCTTTGAGAGAGCTTTCTATATGTATTGAAAAAGAAAAACCAGGTATGTTTTTTTTTGACATTGGCTGAGATCACAAAATAGGTTTTTTTTTTTTTTTTGGTTTGTTTTGGTACCACACTCAGAGGTACTTAGGGCTTGCTCCTGGTTCTGTGCTGGTGAAAGAAGGGTTATTTCTGGTGGATGTAGGGGACCAGATGTGTTGTCAGGGATTGTACCCAGGTTGACCACATGCAAGATATGCTTATCAGAAAGTGGGCCAAATGAAACCATATTTATTGTTGAAGGGAAACATTGCTCTACTTAATGCTAATTGCAAGTGTCTTCGAGGTTTGGATGTAGGTGATCTGTGAGTTATGTGGATCACTGTTTCACTGTATCACTGTCTTCCCGATCATCATCGATTTGCTCGAACGGGCACCGGTAACATCTCCATATGACCTGTCTCATGCAAGTAGAGCCCAAGGGCACCTGCTTGCTCCAGGAACATAAAGAGCCTCAAACCATTCCATCAGGTCATGGGAATGAGGTTTATAATTGTTACTGGTATCTGGCATATCAAATACGACACGGGTAGCTTGCCAGGCTCTGCCGTGCGGGTAGCATACTCTTATGAGTTATGTGGATAAATATAAAAATGGGCCACTTGAGCAGATTTGTATTCATTTTGGCTAGTTGAAATGAATGCAAAGCTCAAAGACCTTGACCAGGGGCCTGATTTGGGCACAAAGGTCTTCTGTTTGTTGATAAACATCTGTTTGTGGGTGAGCTGCATCCTGTGCTACAGTTAGCTCATGCAATGTTTCATGTGAATATTCAAAAGATGTGTCATCCATAATTTCATTTAGAAAATATCAGTTTATATCAGTATTATTGTATTCCAGAAGGTATTGATATCATAGTTTTAAAAAATGAATATATGCATATTCATTTTAATCCAGGTCTTTGGGGCCTACCACATTATCGCTGAACACCTCACCGACTCGAACTCACTCTTGAATGCTCTTAATAGCTCAGTCAGTCCTTTGCAAAGTCCAAGTTCTGGCACCCCCAGCCCCACATTATGGGCACCTCCACTTGCTAATACTTCAAGTGCCACAGGTGAGTAGGATTTAAATCTGATTCAAGGTATGTGACTTTTTAGATATTACCAATTTCCTAGGGCTTTTTTTTCCCTGATGATAAAAAATATGGCTGAAAGTCTATGGTATTCTCTGATGTGTAAATTAGTTACAAAGAGGGGTACCAAGATAGCAAGTTTTTTATAAAAGTAAAATATGACCTTAGTTTTCTTTTTCTTTTCTTTCTTTTCTTTTTTTTCCCCGGCTCTTTGGGTCACACCAGCAATGTTCAGTATCTCGGCTCTGCACTCGGGGCTTATTTCTGGTGGTGCTTGAAGGCCCATATGGGGCACCCAGCATCAAACCCAGGTTCAGCATATGCAAGACAAACACACTACTGGTTGTGCTATTGTTCTTACCCCTAATCTTTAATTTTAACAGATGATAAATAAAAGCATGCTGTTCGTGGGGTCTGGGAATAGCTTGTTGGCAAAAGAGCCTGCCTTGCAACAGTGAGGCTTTGAGTTCAGTTCCCATTGCCACCGATATGCATTGGGTGTGGTCCCAACAGCTCTGCTGTTTGGGACCTGATACTGCAACAGAGTATGATCTCTGGTGTGTCAAAACCAAAGAGTAGCATGCCCAGTGAGCACCACAGTTGGATAGGTGAGCACTGCAGCCCATATGTGAGCCCCCTGCCCTCCACGAGCACAAGCCATGTATGTTAGCAACTCTTGGTTATCACAACAACTACAAAAAGGGTAGAAAAAGCATGATTTGGGGAACAGTTTCAGGGGTACATGAAGATCACTGAACTAGTAATTAGTAATTAGAGGGTTTAATTTGACAAGTTTACTTGGTAGTTAGAAACCCATTCTAATTGTAGCCAGTTCCTTCTATGCATTGAGAAACTCGGATTATTCTCTAATGTATTATTCCGTTTTAACATTCTTGAGTGTTTTGATGACAAGGATAATCCTATTCACAGAGAGGTCTCCAAACTGAATACTCCTTAGAATTTGCCACAACTTGAAAGATTGTTTTTGCTGGTACTGGACACATATCATTGATTCTGAGCTCCTTCCTTGTCTAATTTCACTCTTTATAAAATATTCTTGCAGGTTTTTCAGCTATACCCCACCTAATGATTCCTTCTACAGCCCAAGCAACACTAACCAATATTTTGTTGTCTGGAGTACCCACATATGGGCACACAGCTCCATCTCCCCTCCTGGCTTGACTCCTGTTGATGTCCATATCAGCAACATGCAGACAGAGGGCAAAAAAAATATCACCATCTTTAAATGGCCATGCACAGGTACTGTCCTATAAGAGATAAGACTCTGGTCATTTATTTAAACCTTCACCTGAAATAGATTTCTTAAATTATGATCATATCTCTTTTGTTCCAGACCCCAAACATAAAATATGGTGCAATATCCACTTCTTCACTCGGAGAAAAAGTGCTGAGTGCAAACCATGGTGATCCATCCAGACAGACAACTGGGCCCGACCAGGCATCTTCCAAATCAAGCCCTGCAGAAGGTATCTTTACTTCTGCCCTTTGGCCTGGTCTGTTACTTGAACAAAGGGGATGTAGAAAGTCTATGTGATCCTTATTCTGCCTTAAATATGTATAAGGATAACAAACTAGAATCAAGTTCCAAAAAATATAATGAAAAATCAACTCTTAACAAGAATCACTTTCCATTGTATTAGAACTTCTAAATTAAGTGACTATTTGCATAGTTTCTTTTGTATAGAACTAATTGTATATGTACATTTGGTTAAACTAATGCTTATGAAGTATCAGTTTAATTAAATGTGTGTGTTATATACACATATAGGTATATATGCATGTATGTATTTTCTAAGTATATTTTTAAATAAAATTTTACTAACATTGCATTATAACATTGTTTCAGGTTATCTTATTGTATATCTTAATGCAATATCTTATTAGCATTTCATGAATCAATACATTATTTCTTTTTATAGTTTACTCATAGAAATTCTTTTTTTTCTGGGTGGATGGTGATTGTTTGGGTCACATGTTCATGGGCTGCCTGGTTCTGTTTTCAGGGGTGACTCCTGGCAGTATTCAGAGAGAACACATTTGTCGCCAGGGGTTCAAATATGGATTAGCTGTGTCCAAGGCAAACACAGTACCTCTTGCACTCTTTCTGACCCTGATGGTCTTTTTTTTTTTTGGAAGTGAGAATCTTTTCTTCATAATTCCTCTTGAGTGCGTCAGCATAAATTTGCTGACTCTTTTGCAGCTGAGATGTTCTGTCTCCAATAGAGTTGGAGTCTCAGTTGCTTCCATTGCAGATGACTTTCAATGGTAATGTTTGAAATTTAACTTTTCTCTTTTCTCAAACTCTATAGGATGTAATGACGCTTTTGTTGAAGTAGGCATGCCTCAAGCCCTTCCCATTCTGGAAATGCTGGTGACTTAAAACAGATGTTGGGACCTTCCAAAGTTTCCTGTGCCAAGAGACAGACAGTAGAGCTGTTGCACGGCACAAAAAATTCACACTTACAGTATGTATTTTCCCTTAACCTTAAAACTTACACGAAAAATTTGCCCTTACAGTATGTGTTTTCCCTTAGAACTTCTATAATAGGTTAGATTTGTTGCGGACTCAGTGAACAGTCTTCTCTGGTGTTTGTGAGTTTGATCTTATCCATAGGTTTTTCATTTATCTTTACAATTACATGTGCGTCTTTAAACTTTTCATTAAGGAACAATGTCTGTTCATTTTCACCCTTTTGAATCTTTTCTAGTTCTCTTCACAATTTGGCTGATTAGGTTTATGCCCATAGTTTCTAAACTATTTATATTGCTCTGAAACTAGTATTCTCTATCCCTCTTTGGTAATCAATCAAGGTGTCAACTTTGTCTTCCCTGATTTTGCTCAGAAATTTTGCTGCTGTGAATTTGCTTACATTTGACTTTGAAATTTCTATCCTGAGCTATGACCTCCTTATTCAGAGGTAGTTAATTGCTAACATGCCAGTACTATTTTGATCATTACAAATTAGTATAAATATACTGCTTAATGTAACTCTATCATGGCAATTATAGATTTTACTCTAATTGATATTTTGCATATTTATTTTTTAAATAACCAATTTACATTGTTAAGTAATAGGAAATGGTCATGCATGGAAAAAGTTTTGCTCCATCCAGCCCCATCAACTCAATTTTCTCCTCTCATTAGTTTCTTGCATATTCTTATAGTCTCTCTAGGCAAGTACAGCACATAGATTATTTCCTTCCTTTCTTCCATAAGTTCTCTTTGGCTTTTAGGATACTTGGACCAGCTAATGACTTCTCTCATTATGTTTAAATTTTCTTGCTTTTCTTTAAAGCAGGAAAATTAATATCATGTAGTATAAGTTAAAAAAATTATTTTGCTTTCTTCTCTCTCTTGAAGCATTTCAAAAATATGTCTATTTCTTTTTATCATTAAGTGTGTTTTAAGTGTAATATCATCTCATCTGAATTCTGCTATCACCTCCAGAATCCCTGATTCAGAATCTCGTATCAGTTCAATTTTTTTGTTTTGTTTCAGGATCTAAAAAACATATAAATCAGATCCTGCCACACTCTGGCTTCAAAACTACTATACTGCAGTGCATGTTTCTTTCCTTTACTTCCACTGTTCGTCTGAGTTGCTGTTTTCCTGGTCTTTTGCACCGATGGACCTCCAAACATCTTTTCAATTCCTGTTCAGTTGTTGTCTGTTGAAAAATGTGTGAACTTTTACCAAGCCAAGAAAGTGCATTGCTTCTCTTTTTGTATTCCACTACTCTTTAAAAAATTATTCTTAATTTGCCTATCACAACTGATTAGTGAATGGTAAGAGAATGAATAAATCAGCTCTTTAACATTTTTTTAAATTTCTAACTTGAGTCGAATATGCACTTGAATTGAATTTAGGTGCCATTATATGAAATTGTCAAGTCACCCTCATCTTCAAAAGAGCTTTCATGCTCTTCCTATGTACCCTGATCAGGTGTGGTAGAAAATTTATTGTATGCTATATGCTACTTTTATCATAATCAATTGTTAACAGCTTCATAGACATTCACACACATAAACTGGTCATCTGCATTCCCTCAGATTGACTCATTTCTGTTACAGACTTTATATGTTTGTATCTCCATGATAAATGTGAAATAGAAACCATGTCTTTGTCTACTCTATATGAGGACTACATCTACTTGGGAGCATCATCTGTGCTCCAGACATCTATACTTGGCATGAATATATAGCATGGAATAGTTTCAGTACCTCTCTAAGGTCAGCATGCCTGGGTTCAAATTACAGCTCTGTCATTCACTAGAGATGTGACCTCATCTGTAAAATGGGAGTAATCCTGGCTCCTTGGTGTTACCATGACTAAATGAGATATTTCTTGGGAACAGTTGGCAGAGTTAAACATCCATAGTAAATATGGCACTTAGGAAACTTTCTGTATATAATAGTGGAATGTTAAATTACAAACTTTCTTTCACAGCAGCACTGACAGGTTGCTCTCAGACCCAGAACTGAGTGCTGCAGAAAGCCCTTTGGCGGACAAGAAAGCCCCTGGGAGTGAGGCGCTGCGGAGAGAGCTGCAGCTGCCCAGCAAAATTCTGAAAGGGCGCGTCTTGCCCCACGGCCCTCTTACATCAACATGCAGGTAATGAGGTTAATAAATGGGAAGGGTGTCCGGATGGAGGGTTATGCAATGGGAAATTCAGCGAATGTTTAGCAGCAGAGCACAAATTTGATTTTCCTTATGTACTCTAGACCAAATTAAATTTAAATATATTTGCAATAGTTAGGAATTGGCTCTAACTAAATATTAACACTAGAATACAATAATTAACTTATAAAGTATTAAAGTGTAATATTAAAATGATATAAAGTAATCCATATCTCTTTCTTATAAAAGGACACTATTCATCAGCTGCTTAAATTGTAGATGAATGTGTGTGCTTTATCTTGAAGTGTTAGTGCCTCATGATAATCATGAACAGATATACTATCCTTCTACTTACAAAATGAAAAAAAATTGAATTTGTTGTATGATTTAGACTGTTATAAAAATTAACATGAAAATTAATTATTAGGTATATACCAGATATTGTTGATTAAAATAACTGGTGAAAAAGTAAACCAAGATAAAAAATTCCTCAGCAAGAATTTTTTTCCTTTATTAGGTAAGCTGCTCCGTAGTATGTTGACCATGAAATGCAGAAATCAGATTTCCACGTAGATCACTATATAAGAGAGAAGAATTTTGTGCTTTGGAAGATTACAATATTTATTGATTTCAGTGTCAGCATAACCTAGTAGACTTAATCTACTTAGTAGAGAGATTTTTAAAAAATATTTTATTATACTACTGTGAGATATACAATTACAAAGATGTTCATGTCTGGGTTTCTGTCATACATTGTTTCAGCCCCAATCCCTCCACCAATGACCCCGATTCCCTCCCTACTCCCCTAGCGTGCCTCTATGGAGAGTTCTTTATCTCATTTCTCTCTCTCTCTCTCTCTCTCTCTCAACCTTCTCTTACACACTGTGGATTGCAATACATACATTTAGAAGTTAACATGTGTATCTTTTTGCCTGTATTCAATACTCAGTTCTAGGCTGGTATTATCACTTATAACAATTGTAAGCACACTGTTCCCTTCTCTGTTCCACCCAACCTCCGACTCCCAGATGCTTGTGGTAGATCCACTTTTGAAAAGACCTTCTGCTCCATGTTTTGTCTAACGTTGGATATTGGTATCAGAATATGTATGTGTATGTATATGTGTGTATCTATATATTTATGTCATGCAAATAAATGCATTCATTCTATATCTGTCTTTTTCCTTCTGGCTAATTTCACTCAGCATGATTCTCTCCGTGTCTATCCATTTATAGGCAAATTTCATAACTTCATTTTTCCCTAACAGCTGCATAGTATTCCATTGTGTAGATGTATCAAAGTTTCTTTATCCAGTCATCAATTCTTGGGCACTCTGGTTGTTTCCAGATTCTGGCTATTGTGAATAGTGATCATTTCCATTAATCACTTTCCCGCATAGGAATAGTTTTTCACAAATTCCTAGAAAGAGAAATATAACAAATATGTCAAATAAATTAATGCATGAAATTAAATTATTCTTACATAATTCTAGTGAAAACGAGCATTCAATTCCATTTGTCCTTTTAAATTTTTTTGGTACTTGAACATTTTTATAGTGTTGTGTTTAGGTGAATGTATTTATAAAAGCCATGCTTTTGTGAAATGTCAGTTTTTAAAGTATTTTATATTTGACATAAAATGTTAGATGCCATGTTAATTGAAATTTCAACTTGAAAAGATATATTTACCTGGTATATTTATTTTCATTTAATATAACGATTAAAATTCTCTCATATAATAAGTACCAAATTCCCTTTAGTATTTCCCTTTTATAAAAAGATTTTTATGGATCTTATTTTCCTAACAGGTTTTTACCTGTGGTAGACTACTTTTATGTTTCTTCTTAAGGGACAGATAAGCAAATTCCAGTGCTAGAGTTTCAATTTAAGTAGCTGTATACACCATTAGTGAATATCTGACTCAAACTCAGTAAGAAATTAGTAATAGTCATTAAGAAACATTGAAGACTTCCCGATTCCTTTAGATCTGAATGATGTGTCTCTGGACTGTTCTTGTAGTACTGTGTTTCTGGCTCCTTCCACATTTACCTAATATTCATTTATTTTATGTTTATCTACACCATGCCAGCTAAGACGCTTTGAAGCTATAATTTTATTCATTATTGTATTCTTCTACAAAGTTCAGCACAGTGCTTTAATAAGAAGGTGCTCAAAAGCATACTGAACTAATTAATGAAGTCAAGCATTTCCCTATGCCTTGCCCTTAGATGTTAATTAAAATGTTTATTTTTAACTTCCAAGGCCATTTTAGACCTAGGATTTAAAAGACATAATCAAACCATGTTATCTGAAAATCTGGCTCCTTTAGTTTACTGCCATATTCTAAAATTCATCTGGGATAGTTCTGTTTACTTTTATTATCCTGGTCTAATCATTTATATCACATTTCACTTGGCAGAAATAGCCTGTTTTAACCTATAAATTACATATGGAATGGTAAAGTCCTTCAGGAAGGTGTATCAAAAAGAAACATATTTTATTTTTTTTATTATCTCCAGTAATGCCTGGGGACTATAAGGAGTGCCAGAGATTGAACCCCAGTTGGCTACATTCAAGGCAAATGTTCTTACCACCGTACTGTTGCTCTGGGCCAAAAGAATTCTCATCAACTGGCTCTTGACCCTCCTGTTGCTCCTTAGTAATATTTTATATCAAGACTGTAGCTACTTCCTAAACTGGGGAGTTGACAACACTAGGTAATTAACATTTGAAATATAGTATATACTGCAAAATGACCTACCTTGGTCCTTGCAAACCCATTGATATTTTAGCTACTCATTTAATGTTAATGGAAAGAATGATGTCATCTAATCTTATGCAACAGAGTAAGTAGAGCTCATTTTTATTGTATTATTAAACATCACTGTAAATTAAATTTAGACATTGTCATTTATCTCATTTTAACAGGAACAGCCGTTAATTTGGTTCAGTGGTTTCTCAGGCTGTCTTGAAATACCATCTCTAGTATTTTTACTTAAATGAGCGATTTTAAGAAAAAAAAAACAACAGATAACTGAAAGCATTTTGTAATGAAGTATTTTCACAGTTAATGTTTAGCTGTGCTTTATGTCACATTGGTCCTGGTGTGTTAAAATTTATAGCAGATATGTTTTTCTTTTTAAAGGAAATTTTCTATTTCATAATTATGACTTTGAAATCAGAGGCAGTAATTTACTATCTAATTAATTTTCAGAACATGTTTAGGGCAGAATGATAGTACAGGCCTCAAGATGCTTGTCTTGCTTGTGACCAACAATCATTCCATCCTGACACTGTTGATGTGGCCCCAAAATAAAAATCACAGTTGAGTTGGATTCAGTCCCATTTAGTATCAAAGCTTAGCATTTGAACAGGCTGAGTCATGGCTCAAACCATCTAATCATGGGGGTAATTGGCATGTTTTTTGTATAGACGGACAACAAAATAATTTTATTTTATTTTATTTTAAGGCCTTTGACTATGAACAAAAGAAGCTATTAGCAACCAAAGGTATGTGATACATTAATGATTTATACCTTGATTTTTTCTTTTTTAAAACAGATCCATACCAAGTTTGGGGTGAAAATGAGATACTTTTTATTTATATAAAAGAAACCCAGAATATCTAGGTTCAAATTACATAAATTTTGTTTCAAGTAAATGTAATTTGTTGAATAGATTACTGTTAGATTGCCAAAATAATATAGCATATTTGAATTCACTGTTACTTTAAATAAGATGTTTTATGAAGTTATTTTAAAGCACTTTGTTCTAAACTTAGTGATTATTAATAAACTTATGACTTTTTTTACATATATCAAAAACAGTATTCACTGGTATTTTATGTAATACATTAAGAATACAAAGCATTTGTTTTATAATCTGTTTTCCAAAGCTATGTTAAAGAAACCAGTGGTGACAGAGGTCCGAACACCCACAAATACCTGGAGTGGCCTGGGGTTTTCTAAATCCATGCCGGCCGAGACTATCAAGGAACTGAGAAGAGCTAATCATGTATCGTATAAACCCACAATGACAACTACTTTTGAGGTTTGTAGAATCATACCTTACTTATTCCTCCTATGTATTCTCTTATATAGAAGAGAACATTCATCTTTTCTACACATCCCATTCTCTGTTTCAATAAGGAAAGTCATTAGTAGCTTATTTGCTTTGTCACTTGTCATTTTTGTCAATTTTCTTCCCGTTCATCGATTTGCTCGAGCAAGTGCCAGTAATGTCTCCATTCATTGGGTGTTGCAGGACTCCTCTAAAGCCTCTGCATCTGTCCTGAATGCCTCCTGCAGATCACTTCGTAGATAGGAGGGTAGTCTAAATGTGCCAGTTTATCTGACCGTGTATTTTGTGCTGGCTGGTATAAATATTCTCTCATGCTACCACAATCAGTGTGGGACTAGCTAGATTTTACCAGCATATTTGCCTGGCCACGTTGGATCTCTAAGTAATTAGGCCAGAGAGAAATGCTGTTTGCCTCCAAGCAAGCAAGCATGGCTCCCTGATAACTCAAAGGCAAATAAAATACAAAATTACCATGAAGTAGACGAGACTCTTGTGAAGACTTGGAGAAATATTTAACTGGCATTAGTATAGTCTTTGGTACAGAGACATGCCATCTCAAAAACCCCCTTTTCTACCCTATAAAGGCATTTCCAGGCAGATCTTGGCTCAAAACATTAGCATATAGTTGGGCCTAGGTGAGGTGCTGGGAGAAATTACCTAAGGGCATTTGACCCTCCCTGCTTCCCATAATCGTGGGAGGTCTGAGTTGCAGGGGTATAAAACTAGACTGCTTCCTCTCTTGCTCTCTCTTTTTGGGCTCGCACTCTTCTTGGGAGTCTTGTCTTTGTCTCCTCTCTACAGGGCCTTAACACGTGGCTGGGGTTCTAGCTGGTAATCCTAAACACAGGGTTTTTCCTACTGTTGATTTGTATGCCTGAACTTGTAATAAGTAAAGCATATTAAAACCTGCACCGATTCCTGAGTTTTCATCCATTCCCTGCCGGCTTCGGAGGTAGAAGGGAACTTCGCTTCCCGGCACTGTTGGGGATCTTGGCAGCATCCCCAACAATTGGGAATGAAATCAGGTATTGTTACTGTTTTTGGCATATTGAATACACCACAGGTAGCTTGCCAGGCTCTGCCATGGCTCTGGGTTCATCACAGGGAACCTTGTCTTTTACTGTGTCAGACCATCAACCATCCAGGTCCCACAGTGCAGAGCCTTGTGGACAAGCCTGTCTCCTCTCTGCCACCTGCCAATGCAGCCGGGTACTGCAGCCACACCTGCACCACCTCAAGGGGCAGCTTATTTGCTTTATTCCTATAAAATTCATATTGCTGTAAAGTCAACACAGCCTTATAGAGTTTACACGAATCTATTAAAATTATAAATTATCCATTAGGAGATATAAGTTTGGATAATCTGCTTTTGTTAAGAGGAGAGTATTTTAAAGTGATAGGGCAAGCCTGAGATATTAGACAAAGGACTAAGAAAGCCCTTATACAATGGTTATCACTTGTGATCCTTGATTGGGGTAAGGACAATATTCAACAAAGCCTTCTGATATGAGCTAAAAGTTTAGTGTTTTCAGCTATGCCAGGAAATAGCAGGAAGTACTGCAAACAAGAGTTCCAAAATTTTATGTTTCCCAGATGTTGGCTTCTCTGCTCAGGGAGAGACTGGGAAGCTGGCATCCCTCACCACACTGAAAGGGATAGAGATCCAGAGCCCTCGGTCATGCCGCACGTGATCACACAGCAAGCAAGGTTTTTCCATTTCAGAGTATCAGATTTGGGCTCTAAAACGTGGAGAATGGGGTAGAGCTAAAGAGTCAGAGAGTGAGCTCACGCACACAAAAATACTGAGGAGACAGGACAAACCCAAACATGAATGAAAATAATTAATCCAAGAAACAAAATATTCTACCATAGGCCAAAAAATAAACGCTGTCTAAGATTGAGAGTCTAATTGTGAGTCTAATAACTAGCATTTGTAGATTGACCTTTTTTTTCTTTAACCCATAGTCTTTGTAATAAACTAGACCACTGATGAAAGGCAAAGCAAATGTACTTTTTTGTGTTGTTGTTTCTTTTGAGCAAGTGAAAAAGGAAATACCATTCAAACGCTGAAAAGAACTGTGTCCTGCAAATTCCATTGTCACACTTACAATAGCAAGCCAGCAGGCTGGATCTGAAGATCGAAGTTACAGCCAGCTGTCAGAATGTAGGGAGCATTATGCGTAGTGTTGGAGCACTAGGAGGTACGCTCCTTTTCTGCCCTTAGTGTTTGAGAAAAAAAAGAACGTTTCCTTTTGATGCTAGAGACCCTAAGCTGCTGTGCTAATTTTCCAGCTTTCATTTGATGCATCTTTGTCACCAGTTTCACTTAGCCTTGCTTTTGGCAGAATTGAGTGAGTTGGTGGCTGGGTCTCTTTCTGTATTTATAGAAGTGAAATATTTTACCTTTGAAATGGTAATTCTGTTTGCTATAATCAATAGCACAGGTTGGAATTATATTTATTCTACTAATGTAGTGGCCAGATATAGTGGCAGTGGAACTAGCGACACTAACACATGGGTGGGTCAGATTGAATGATTTCACTCCTTGAGCTTTTTTTCATTTAGGTTGACTTGAGGAGGCATTCAGTAAGTAGCACAGTACATGAGAAGTTATAAGTAATATTTAGCCTCTGCTATTATTTCCACTGGAGAACTTTATTAGGAATCTGTTTAAAGATGTATTTTAGTGCTTATTGCTGGAACTTTTACTGTAAATTTAAGTAGACACACTTCCTGTATCCAGAGCAATACCTCAGACTTGTCATTTTCATTGATTTCTGTTTTTTGTGTTGTTTATTTTGGGGCCACACCCAGTGGTGCTCAGGGCTTACTACTCTCAGGGATCACTTTGGTGGGGCTTGAAGACCATATGGGTGCTGGGAATCAAACCTGGGTTTGCTGAATGCAAGGCAAGCATCTTACCTGCTATACTATTGCTCCAGTCCCATTTTTTATTTCTTTCTGACTTATAAGGTATATTTCCAATTATAAGATTTTCAGTTCCTATGAATTCCCCATAAGGTAAGAGGCTCTGGAAAATTAACTCTATTATTTGAGACCGTGCCAAAAGGATTTAGGAAAGGGTTTAAATTCTTTTTATTTGGGGCAGAGATGGCGGTGGTGGGTGTGTATGTTAAGTACTTGGTGGTGCATAGGGGACAATTGCGGTGGTAGGGACTGACCTGGATCAGTCAGAGCAAGACAAGCGCCTTCCTCACCAAGCTATCTCTCTGGCCTAGGACTTGAACTTCGCTTTACAGAATTACCCTACATTTCCTTTCATTAATGGTTTAACCCAAGGGAGTAGTTAGCAGTGGTACTGTGTAAATGATCTGGAATCATGTTGCCCTATTTTAACAGATATAAGAATCACTTGGTGAGCTTGATAAAAGTGCCAGTTTCTCAAGATCTCATCGGTAGAGAATAGGCATCAGGTATTCACATTTTCAGAAGTCTAGTGTGAAACTGAGGCCGTGCATATACCACTCTCCAAACAGTAACACAGAGGGGCTGGTGGGTGATGTGCAAATGACTCTAGAACCTACCGCTTTTGTTTGGCACTTGCCCAGGTATGGACAGACAACTTTCCGAGGACGTGAAAGGTCTGGCTCAATCCTTTCCTGTTGCTTTTTTTGGCTTTCGTTCTCCTGGACTTGCTGTCCCACCATCCTACACTGAAAGGTCAGGGAGTGGGTGTGACCAGCTAGATCGGAGCATAGGCATTCACCACACAACCTGCTTCTCTTTTGGGCCTTTTTAAATACTAATGATGAAAAATATAATAATCAATCTTTCTCTAGAAATTGTGTCTCAGTTGTGTGTGTAGGACTTTCTTCCAAAATCCACTGAAGTTTGGGGGAGACATCCCCCCTTACATTGCATGATCTGATAGTCTGCGGGGTCAATTGGTATTTGCCTGTGCTGGCCTTTCCCTTTGTTCTGCTATAACTTAGAGTTATTTTTAAAAAACTGGAGACGTATGGTTTTTGTTTATGGTTTAGAGTGTAAGGACCGGGTAGCATGGTAGAAGTACTGAGGTGGGGGGGGGGGATGGCTGAAAATTTCTTTGAAAGATTTGTCACAAAGATGTTCCTAATGAATAACTTTGTAAATCATGCTCCTTAAATCTAATAAGAAAAGATCACTATCACTATCCTCCCGTTGATCATCTATTTGCTCAAGCGGGCATCAGTAATATCTGCATATGTCCT
Organism: Cryptotis parvus; assembly: GCA_021461705.1. Classification (NCBI taxonomy): domain Eukaryota; kingdom Metazoa; phylum Chordata; class Mammalia; order Eulipotyphla; family Soricidae; genus Cryptotis; species Cryptotis parvus. The sequence goes on along the minus strand of JAJIBD010005675.1, from coordinate 28,275 downwards.
GTCTCATGCTAGTAGAGCCCAAGGGCATCTGCTCACTCCAGGAACATAAAGAGCATCAAACCATTATATTAGGTCATGGGAATGAACTAATATAATTGTTACTGGTATTTGACATATCAAATACAACACGGGCAACTTGCCATGCTTGCCATGCAGGTGGCATACCCTTGTAGTCACCTCTAAATATAGCATTTATAGATGAACCACACAGCCGCAAGCGGCCACGCGAGACGGGCTGTGATAGGCTGTCGCTGGGTGGAGTTCTGACGAGAGGGAAGTCTGGATGTGGAAAATGGCAGCCTGATGGAGTGGGGGGGTCATCTGGCTTGTTGTGCGGCTCTGCTGGGGTGACGAGCCAGGGCTAGAACCCGCCATCCCTCCCAGGTGCCTCGTGAGCAGCTGGGCTCAGGGAGAGCAAGTAGCAGCTCTGCCCCATGTCTGTAAGTCTCTGGATGGGGTGGAAACGCGAGGTCAATGCGATCACCATTGTCTCGAATGATGTACTATTCCCCCCAAAATATGTATCCTCCCTAGATTTACTTAACTAGATAGTAAAATATAGTATTATATCTATTAAGAACCATGTATTTGTAGTGGTATAGAAACAGACTAATAAAACAATGATACAGAATATAGAAAAAAAATAAGATTCGTCACAACCCTGGAGAGATGACTTAGAGTGACAGAACTCAGACTTTGTATGTAGGAGCTCTGGGTTTGATCCCTGGCACCACATGGCCCCCCTGTGAATGGTACTGGGAATAGCTCCCAAGCACTGCTATAACCCAAAAAACAAAGTAAGCACACAAAAAATCAAGACTAACTACATTTCTGCTTATAACACTAATATTTTCAAATATGAAAATGGCTAGAAATGCTTTTTTTTTCCATACTCTTTTTCCAAAGAAAAATAAAACCAAATGGACATGGAGTATGCTGATCTATGAGAAGAAACATGTTGGCCAGTAGGTTCTCATGGGTGTGGGCTACTTCTCTCGGTGCCAGAGATCCAGGCACTTGGAGTTGCTTACTCTAGGAAACTTGCTCCAGGCAAGTCTAGCTTTGAGCTCTGTATTCAGATCACAGAACAGCTAGACTTGAATCATTGTTTCCAGTTAGGGTAGCTTTAAGGAAAAAAAAATTTGCCTGATCCAAAGAGCTCCATTAGATAAAAGGCAGAGAGCTGGAGGCTTTTTTTTTTTTATCTTATGCAAGACTCAAAAAATACGACTCTGTCCACTTATGGTGATACTGGATCAAGCAAAGGACTTCTTTGACCCATCAAGAGAACTAAAAAAGATATCTGGCATTCTCCTTTTCCTTTTTTTGCCACTTATTTCTTAAAAGCTTGAATAATAGTCACATAGTCTTTGGAACAATAAAAATCTGCATTAGAAATCATAGATTTATCTAATTTCATCAGTACCAAGAGTAGTGAGGTTATTTTAAGTTTTACAAATCAAAAAGTAGAGGAAAGCTGTTTCTATTTTAGCTAATAGTCAATGATAGTAAAATAGTTATGTGTGATTATATTTTACTCCAATATATTTATTCAGCAAGACTGATACAGCTAAGTGAATGAAATAAGCTTACATCAGAAGTTTTATATACTCAAAAAAACAATTAAAATCAGAACTTATGTTTGCTGTATTCTCAATTACCAGCATTGTCCCTTGCTACACTGGATTTTTCTTGGTTGAAATATATAATGCTAAAGATGTTTTGAACTGAAAAGCCAACTTTGTTTTCATCTCAGGAACTTTTCCTATTTTCCTTCTCGAAAGTTAGCACATGGAATATGTAGGGAGAAGGCATCTTTGAGCTTAGTAAATTCCACCAATATTAAATACCTTCTATGTTCCAGTCATTTCTAGGCACTAAGGATAAAATGTTTAAATGTAAGTCTCTTATTTTCATGAACACTTTATTTTTATTTGATATGAACTTTTTCTTCTCAAGAAGGCATTCAGTAATAAAATTCCCTGTTTCAATAGAAACAATATGCTTCTTTAAATTAGATAATCACTGTAAGTCTTTGAGCAGATGACATTCATGCTAATATTTCAATGACTGAAAAACCCCAATACTGTGACAATTTAGGGCAAGACCATTGAAGTAATGGAATAAGTGGCAAGACATGAAGTCAAAACTAACTGGTAAACTCATGGAGCAAAATGTGGATAGGTTGGTGGACTATTGAAATATATGGTTGGAGTTTCCAACCCAGTTATGGAACACCTTAATCCATGATAAAATACTTGAAAAGCAGTTAGACTTTAGATTTATAGTTTGTTTTATAAAATTTTTAGTTATTTATGGAAAATGAACTGTTGGGTGGGAAGTAGGGCAGAATAAAAAAGTCCAGTAAAGTGACTTTTGGCAGGATGTAGAAAAGTAGATAGAATTGGGAATTTTTAAGAACGACATAGATACCATTGCTTCTGGGTTATATATATCGTGAGGGAAGGAGAAATCAAGACTGATTCCGTTTCTCAGTTTGTGTGTAGTTGCTGGATATGCTACAGTTTTATTTCCAATACCCTAAGTTCAAAATCAGGTTAGGGAGTTAAATTTAAGGCATCAGATTGACAACAATTCTGAAAGTTAGAGATGTCAAACCTGGAGATAAAGATTTGTAGCCCTAGATATTATATAGCTTTGAAAGATGACATTAATGAGAAAATGTGGAACATTTTATATTCTTCCTTTCTCATTAGAGAAGGAACGCTGGGACCAGGCCACATAGTGGACGGACACTTGAACTAGAAAGAGAAGGAAAATCCTTTTAGGCAGAAAATTTAGAAAATGTGTTGTGATACTTAGAAGAGGAAAAGTTTTGTTTTTGTTTTGGCCATACTCAGTAGGATTCAGGGATCATTCCTGAATTCAAGGATCAGGAATGGGGTGCCTTGAATTGAACCCAGGTTAGCCAAGTGGAATACCTTCTGCCCAGAGAGAGAAGGAAGGCTTGGCCACTTATGGTTATCCTGCTACGAGGTTGAATTTAGTGAATTTGTTAAATAGTCAAGGATTTTCTTGGAAATACTTTATAATATATCACTCTGGGGAGAGGTAGGCAGGGGCAACATAATCAATCAACTCTCTGATAGTGAAGGAAAAAAATACTTCACTGTATTACCACATGACCTTAGTGGATGGCCGAGGACAAAGGCTATGAATAGGTACCACAGCTTTTTCTCGAGAATTAGCATTCATGCAAACTGCAGTCGTGAGCAGAGGAAGTAAACAGCGCTCTGATGTGGATGTGATATGAAATGACACTTCTCTCCTCCAACCTTGAAAATGCAGCTTATTAAATCTTTCTTACCTGACTTTGTTTCAGGGCTCATCAATGTCCCTATCAAGATCCAACAGTCGTGAGCACTTGGGAAGTGGAAGTGAATCTGATAACTGGCGAGACCGAATGGAATAGGGACCCGCAAGTCACAGCGAATTTGCTGGTTCTCTTGGGAGTCCGAAACGTAAACAAAACAAATCAAGTGAGCTTTGAAATTTAGTAAGCCTTTTTTGGTGTAATCAGTTTAGAATTTGTTTATTTGGAGTAATTTGATGTTTGAATATGAACTCTGATTTCTGTGTCTCTTCCTGTAGAATTTGAGCTTTTATAGCCAGGAACTATATTCATTTATTTAGTAATTACTAATAATTTCCCAAGTGCTGGAAATTATATTAGACTATACATTATTTGTTATTTTTCCCCAGATGTCTAATAATGTCTGACACTTCGTAGGTGCTTGATAAACATCTTATATATGTATATATTTTTTAATTGACAAGTAGTTAAATTGACAAACAGAAAGTTTAAAGAATGGCATTCTGAGTTTCAACAAATATGGTAAAGGCTCAGCATGAGTCTTGTGGTTGTCTAACCACTTCTGCACTTACACACTTTAAAAAGAAGGTGAGTGGACAAGAATTTAGATAGCTCTCATGAGATAAACCTTTATTAGGGTTTCTGATAAAATTGGTACCCAGAGACACATAGCTTGAAGTGTTAGAAGAATACTTGAAGAAAGAAAAATCTAAATGAGTTTATAGTAGACTGTATTAATAGCCAGCTTTACCGTCAGTCAAGTTTAAATACGAAAAGCTGGTGATCCCTTTCATTCCCAAATGTATTGTCGGTAGTATTCCAGAGGCACCATATTAATTACTGGCCAAATTTATGTTTCTCTTTATCTTCTTTTCTTTCACTTAACTGAATTACAATTAACTGTACAACTTAGCTACCTCCCAAATTAGGATTAAGTTAGGGGATTACTAATAAAATGAAATGATTAAATAAAAATCCACTTGTCTTTCTTCATCTATTTTAAGAGTACAGGGAGTTTTGAAAGAGAATGTAGAAAGTAATTTAAATAGAAACACAGGACTGTTACTGTATCAGTAAATGTTTGCCATTAAGAATATTAAATCTTTTTTTATTCAAATCTTAACTGATATATTTAACCCAACATCTATAACTATTTAAATGTGAAATTGCTTTACAGACTTTTTTGGTATGGGGCCTCCCAAGTGGTGCTCAGGAGGCCCAGAGACTACTTCCAGTTATTCTCAGCCATCTCGATTAGTAGTTCAATTTGAGAACCTGAGGATTTAGTGCTACTAGTACCAAGATCAAACTGGTGCCTGGCATGCACACCAACCTTTTACTATCTCCTTGGCCCCGATATAAAGTCATTTTATGATATATATTTGGTACTATTATCAAAATATGATGTATTTTTATATTTATAGAACATTTCAATTCCCAGTAACTACACTTACAGTGAATAGCCCCATGTGCTCTATTGATCAGGACAGTTTTAGATAATTTTACCTGACATCCTTGTTAAGGTCACAGGTATCTAGGCTTTCCTTATCTGTTGCAGTGTAACGTTTCTCAGTAACTCTATCTTTATTATTTGAACAATAAATAACCATATATGCGTGTATCCTGTCAGTACTTTCCATGTTGTCATCCCTATACTTTATGTGTGTCACCCTGATCCTTACTTTAAGATGCTCATTGACTGAGCATCTTCCATTATCTCTCTAGGATTCCTTAAGCTTACTGCCAAGAGTAATAGATAGAAGTCTCAATATTTCAACATTTTCATCAGGTACTTGACATGGCTTACTAGTTCATCATCTAGTTTGTTGTCATTGAGAACCAAGGATTGAAGAGAAACCTGTGCTCACTACTCAGAGTCACACAAAGCCTTAAAATTTTTCTCCAGACACAGATTTATTTCTATCATCAGCGAAATCCAGGCTCTCCAGCATCATTCCTATTGTTTCTAATGTATTCTTAATTTCGGAAATGCTCTATTTTGTGAATTTATCTAATTTTATCTTTGAATGAACAATTTATGTTGTAATATCAGATTCTTTTGATCCTAGTACAGCATACTTGTGCAAGGAGCTTGTATTTACAGTAACTTTCTGTACCTTAATTGTCCCAAAAAATTCTTCTTCCAACTCATTTAATTCATAGCAAATCAATTACAAAGGAAAAAAAATGCTTTTGAATGTTTAGAGAGAATATGATTAATGATTATTAACTACAGAGACACTGTTGCTGAATTGCTGCCTCCCAAGAGTAACTTAAATGGCCGGAGCCACTCTGAGAGCAATAACCAGCATTTCCTTAATGAAAAGCCAATGTTTCAGTAAAGAATTGCTGTATTTCTGCAGCTAGTGCTCTGTTCAGCTCAACAAAGGAATTTGAAATATTTGAGTGATTAAAACTTTTAATTAAACTATATTCTCTCTGGGCATTTCCATTCTCAGCCTGTCTCCTTTGCTTTTCAGCGGAACACTATCTCAGCAGTAGCAATTACATGGACTGCATTTCTTCGCTGACAGGGAGCAATGGCTGTAACCTGAACAGCTCTTTCAAAGGCTCTGACCTCCCTGAGCTCTTCAGTAAGCTGGGCCTGGGTAAATACACAGATGTCTTCCAGCAGCAAGAGGTCAGTCAGTATTTATACACTTTCCTAGGCATCTTTATTTGGCTTTCTGTATGTCTACTTCTAGAATGGTATCACTTATTGACCTATAACTATCCTTCCACTGAGCGTTTAAATATTTAAATTCAGAGCTTTTGCTGTTAAGGAGAATGTCATGCATATCTTATTTAGAGCAGCCAATAAACATGGATAGCAAAAATATAGAAGTTGCAGAAAATAAAAAAATATAGCCTTTATCAATTTTAGTTCAAAGACCTAATCGGTGGATTAATTCATAGATGCTTGGATTCATAACTTTCCTCATTAGCAACAAGTCTATTTTTAATATGATTGATCTCAAATTGGTTTCTTTATATGTTACACTTTAAATAGTAGCATCTTTAAGATATGGTTTTCTTCCTTCTCACCCTTGTCTGGTTACTAAAGTCTGTAAGTTATCACAGTGTTCAGTTATTTTTACATTTAGTTATTATTTTGGCTGTTTATGAACTGAGACAGTACAAGTCCATTTTTTTTAGTCCTCCGCACCATAGTTCTGAATCAAACTAATCAGTCTTGGCCATTATACACCAACAGAAAGAGAGGGAGGTACTAAGGGTGATTTTTTTTCTTTAATAATGCTTTCATATTATCAAAACACAGCTAGTACAATATGACAGAAAGTTAGAATACAGTATTGTACTCTTTAAAAGGGCCCCAGGACATGCATCATCAGATGATTTCAAAGAAGACATTGACACAATAGTGGTCAGAGACTTCCAACACTGCTTTTATCAACTCTTGCTAGATTTACAAGACTGAAACTCACCAAGGAAATACTGGCCCTGAAGGAAGAAATGGAAGATAAAGGGCTGGTGGATACATACAGAAATTTTCATCCCAAAAAAGCTGAATACACATTTTTCTCTAGTGCACATGGAACATTCTCTAAGATAGACCATATGCTGAGTCACAAAGCATACCTCAATAAAATAAAGATAGAAATTGTGTCAACTATTTTCTCAGACCATGATGCACTGAAAATGGAAGTTAACCACACACAAAAAACAGGAAGTCAAACCAAACACCTGGAAATTGAACAGCTCCTTCTGAACAACCAGTGGGTCATAGAAGAAATCAAACAGGAAATACAAAGATTCCTTGAAACAAATGAAAATGAAGAAATAAACTATCAGAACTTGTGGGACACAGCAAAAGCAGTGTTAAGAGGAAAGTTCATAACTCTGCAAGCATTCATCATGAAAAAAGAAAGCGCCACACAAATAACCTGACTTGACATCTCAGAATATTAGAAAAAGACCAACAAAGGATCCCAAACCAGGCAGAAAGAAGGAAATAATAAAAGAGAGGAAATCAATGAACTGGAAACCCCAAAAACAATCCAAAAAATTAATGAAACCAAGAGTTGGTTCTTTGAAAAAAATAAACAAGGTCGACAAACCACTTGGAAGACTTGTAAGGACAGGGAAAGAGAGAACCCAAATAAATAGAATCAGAAATGAAAAGGGGGGACACCATAACAGAAGTCAGAGAAATCCAAGAGATTATCAGAGATTACTTTGAGAGCCTGTATGTCATGAAACACGAGAACTTGAAGAAATGGATAAATTCCTGAAATCCTATAATCTCCTACGGTTTAAACCAGACCTGCAATGCCTGAATAAGTCTTATCACCATTGAGGAAATTGAAACAGTAATCAAAAAGTCTGTCTAAATACAAAAGTCCAGGTCTAGATGGATTTGCTATTGAATTCTTCCAAACCTTTAAGGAGGACCTACTGCCAGTCCTTTTCAAGCTTTTCCAGGAAATAGAAGGAACTGAAACACTCCCAAACAGCTTCTATGAGGCACATATCACCCTGATACCGAAAGCAGGCAGAGACAACACAAAAAAAGAAAAACTACAGACCAATCTCACTGATGAACACAGATGCTAAGATCTTCAACAAAATACTTGGAAATACTTCTATGTCCCCAATTCAGAAATAGTCTGCTGGGCTATGCCAAGTAATTTATGAATCGGATGTAGTCTGGGAATCCCTTTCTAAGTTTCATGTAGAATATAATGGAAAAATACTATCTTGTAATGGTATTGTGTAATTTTTTGTCATGTAAGAATCATGAGTTTGAAAGTCTTTTCTTTGTTCTGTATATTTTATTCTTCCTTTTAATGGCTTTTTATTATTCTTCCTTTTATTAGTTTGCAAGATTTCTCCAATTTGTTTCCCTTTTGCCCTGTCTCTCAGGATGTGTAGAATAAAAATTGTATGTTTTACTTCAAAAATTCAGTAAACCGTTGACTTAGGCTAACTTTCCTATCCATCCCTTATTTCACTACTTTTATTCTCTTAGCTTTCTGAAACCATCATTCCTTTTTGGAATAAGCTGGATACAATTCCTTTCTAAGTTGTAATAATGAGTTAATGAGGAAGAAAACATTTTAATATATTAGTTATAGATGATTTTCTCACCCACAGATTGATCTTCAGACATTCCTCACTCTCACAGATCAGGATTTGAAAGAACTAGGAATCACAACTTTTGGTGCCAGAAGAAAAATGTTACTTGCAATCTCAGGTGACTATAAATATTTATTTTTAATATTTTAAGAACTGAATAACTTCATCCAGTAGGGCACCTATCTCTTAGCCACTTTCTAAGCTGGCACATCAATGATTGTAATTTCAGAATATTCTGCAAATAATTGCTGAGATTGTTCTTGCTCCTTCATTAAAACCTGCAAATTATATCATTCTTAAAACACATTGCTGCAGAAAATATTGTCCTTGACAGAACATGAAAATAGTGTGGCGGAGCTGTTTGATTCTCCTTTTTTCAAAAAATTATATTACTTGTTAACTATTTGATTGATGAGTAATTATTCTGGGATGGCTGTTACTTCTGTTACATTTTACATGTATGTGATTATGCATATATATGTGTATATATTATATATATAATGTGTATACACATTATATATATATATATGCCCAGCGGAGGTGTTTACACCATAGAAAGGAGAATGCTCTTCAGTATAGCTGCAACGTGGCATGCAATATTAATGCTTTTAATATTTACTAAATTTGTGACTTATGGAATGATGTAGTGTCCTGCAGGTAGTAGAGAAGAAATAAAGGAATATAGTGTTGTTTGCCTCCAATTCTGCTTCTGTGTATCGGTTATATATTATAAAAAAAAAATCCTTTTTATTGCGAACCTGCCACTTTAAAGGAATTGAGCCAAATGGTTAGTCAGCTAATACATATTCCATAGCAATATACCTCAAAAAGTAAAGCAGTATACCTCAAAAATGTGAAGAAATTGGGGAGTGGATAAATAGCATTACTTTTGGAAGACCTTTTAATAAACTTCACATCATTTTTATATGTGCGACAGACTCTCAAATATATATACACACTAAAGACAGAAGCCAAATGTCAGATGTTGAAAGAAAATGACTTTTCTTTTCCAAAACACTGAATCTTCAGAGACAGCCTTTCTCACAGTGGTATCCAGCTGGAGAAACCCCTTTCTAAACTGCAGTCACTAATCAGAGCAGCAAATGAAATTAAAAACCTCAGTGGTTTCCCATTTGAATTTGATAGCATATGGCAACCTCCACCTACCCAGCACTCCCCACCTACCAAGCTCTTCAGTCTGTTATCTGCAGAGTAGCTTTAAAAAAGAGTAGGAAATTTCTATATTGAGGAGCCTGCAAGAGTCCTCTATGGAGAAATAGAGCTCTGCCCGCCTCAGTTTGTGAAAGGATGCCTTGTTCTTTGTACCCTGTTTCGGGTTAATAGAGCTCTGCAGAGCACATGTTTTTTCTTGTTTGCTCTTAGGATCAGATTGGTCTAAATAGAGTAAACATAGTATTCAAATAAGGAAATCTGGGCTTTGCTTATGTCAAGTTATGAGTTTTGAAATCTGTTGTTTTTTTTATCACGAAAAATGAATTAGAATAAAAGACATTGCAGGATCATAGTCCATTTCTAAGATTGTGCTTCCTTGTGACTCATTGCATCCAGCATAGTGGAAATAGGCGATCTACCTTTTAACAGTATATTGTTAATAGCATGGTACCACCTTGCTCTTTACAGCAATAGGGTTGTTTCTGTCAGCTTCTGTACCACAAAGCTTAATCTCAGAGGGCTATTCCTAAATATAGCCCCCTGAGATTTAAAATATGCCTCTGGGGTAGCACTTTATCATCAGAAAGTAAATCAGAATGCCATGATCTTTCATTGGAGATGTGTGAAATGTCAGTGACAAACAGAATTAAAACCTTTCTTTTTTATGCACCAATCCTCCAAACTATGTAAGGTTCCCAGAAACAAGCAAACATCTTTCAATACTTTCATAGATTACTAAAGGATTACTAATTTATTCACTGGAATACATTTGTGATGTATTTCAGCGAGGTTTGGGGAGGAGAGTGGGAAAGAGGGAAGTTATTTCTCTAATGTTCCTTCGTGTGGTCTATGGAGATTACATCCTGCTTCTGTAAACTGCCTCTCAGTGGGGTTCACATGTCCTCTTGCTTTTAAAGGGAATTAGCCGTGTGAATTTGATGCCTTATGCATTCTCTGCACAGCAAGTAGTATTTGATTATGTTAAGGATGACTTGACCTTACTTTGTTGAATGCATTTGTTTGAACTTGGTAAACTGTTTTTTGTGTGTGTGAAAGTAATAAGTGTTTGTTGAGAAATGCTTCATCAAAAACCTTCCTTTTTTTCCCCCAAATTCAACTCATCTGTTAACAGGGACATCCATTTTCCAGATACATGCAGGAAAGCTGAGCAACTGATTCATATTTGTCTGGTAGTTCATAGTTTTGTTAGACACGAAGTGTGCTCAAAATTTCTTTTTAAATTTTTCTAGATTATTTAACTTGCAATCAGAGTTGTTCTTGACGCTTAGGTTTTGTATTGGTTTTTAGTCTTGGGCCAGAAGACATTTATTTTAATGTGATAGGAGATGAGATTTATCCCTGGCAGAGATGGATCACAGAAAAAAATTTGATGTATTAAAAATCCTTTGACTTCTGAGTATTTTAGTGAGTGGCTAGCTAAATGTACAGGGACTAGGTGAAAGGAAGTTTAGTGTCCTACTGAGAGACTTCTCGTGACCTCAGGTAGATCTAACATTTCCTGACCTATTCTTTTTAGTTTGTGACTCTGTTCAGATCCGCAACAAGATCCTGAGAGCTGCCAGGATTGTGTGAACCTTGGAATTTCAAAGAAAAAGGTTGGTATTTTCCAAAAACTCTTCCTTAGGCTTATTGAAAAAAGTCAGAGGAGGGAGTTTGCATTTTAATTAATAACAAACTAAGGTCTCTTTGGTAGGAGTTGTTCCTTGATGATCCTGCTAGAAGGTTAGTCTCTGTTTGGAAATATATACATATCAGTAACTGTCTTGAGGAATTTCTTCATAATTTGATTCTCTCAAGTCTCGTTGCTGTAGTTTTCGGCTCTTTAAGTTTTCAATGCCTGTTCAAGGTGTTTGTCTTCAGTGGCCCAGTTGTTTTCATGCTTTCAGAGAAAATGGGGACCCAAGAATGTCTTACTTATAGGTGACCAAACTTAAAGGATTCATCTAGTCTTAATTCTTTCATGTTGTGCCTTTAAATAGTTCTTGATATCAGTCTTTTTTTAAGCAGCTTCCATGTGTTCAACTTTCTATAGGAATTTCATTGCTACTGTGTTTCTGTAAGAACTTGAATAGTCATCTCTATGCATGCCTGCATGTTGAGTTTGTTTTTGCTTATAAATGTCTTCCTTGTGTCTTCAGAGTTCATAAGCTATGCTTTCTATGTAAAATTAGATTTGATATACTAAAGTAGCTGACATACTTGAAGATACCAATTTCTCAAAATCTGTGCTCTTGATGCCTTAGTTGGTCTTCTTTACCTACTGAATCAGTGCAGCCCAGGACATGGATGTTGGTATTAGACAGGCATGGTTTTGCTGATGGGGCAAGTTAGTGCATTTCTAAAATGCAAAGTTTGAATAGTACTTCTTTGAAGGAAAGCAAATAGGATGAACTGAATACATAGTGCTTTTTTTGCTCTAATAAATTACTGTTATTTTACTTCCCCAAGACCTAAATATGAACCAAAGAGATATATATGCAATTGTATCACCCTGTATGGTAGGCATTTACATTGTCAAAGGCAATGAGGTGCAACTTTAAGGGTTTGGATCATTTTTCCAGAACTCAGAAGCTAGGTACGTAACTGGAAGCTTGGTGTATATCTTGTAATAAGGTTTTCTTGGCCACCTATGACCTGCTACTGCATCTATTCTCAACATGGCTATAGCAGGCCATAGTTTTCAGCGTAATTTCAGAATTCATAAAGGTGTGTGTTATAAAGTACTGGGGACTATAAAAGGTACACTACTGCCTACATTAGCCTACCCAAAAGACAGCTTTCCGTACATGAACTGCACAATCAGATATTTGCCTGCAATGGTGCTCAAAAAGCCCAAATCTCCAGAATCTGACTATTCTCTTAAGTTCATTACCAAGAATGATGTGATTTGAGGATCTGATTGTGTTTATGTGGATGAGGCAATGGGGGGAGGGGTTTGCAGTATTAGAGGGGTGAGGGTCTGCATATGCTGATCCCCACCCTGACAGCCCCTTGGAGTGACAAAATAAAGTAAATCATGTTTTTGCTCATGTAATTTCTTTAAAATTAAAAATAGAGCATCTGGGGCGAAGTGATAGTCCAGCGGTAGGGCGTTTGCCTTGCACACGACCGGCCTGTGCTGGTCCAGGTTTGATCCCGAATCCCATATGGTTCCCTGAGCACCGCCAGGGGGTAATTCCTGAGTGCAGAGCCAGGAGTAACCCCTGAGCATTGCCAGGTGTGACCCAAAAAAGCAAAAAAAAAAAAAAAAAAAATAGAGCATCTTTGTTTCCCCTGAAAATATGGGTTAAATGATGATTTATTTTCACATGTATTGGCTTGTTAAATTAACTTGTTTTTATTTACAGAACTATCTCACTGATAAGCTTTTTCCTTTAACATCTTCTCGACTCAGGAACGTGGACATTATGGGTTTGTGTCGCTGCTGGACTGTTTAACATTTCTGGGCGCACTCCTTCAGTATTGTTGTGTTTAGATGTGGGGTCTACTTTTCACATCTGATATTTACAAGTTAATGATTGCTATACATGCGTGAGTTCAGACGCAATACATCCTGTATCCTGTCATAATACAGGTCCCTTTACAAGCTATGAAATTTGAGGTCGGTCAAACTAATTTGTTCAGCTGGATTTAGAGGGTTCTGAGATAGCCCTCAGATAGTTTACAAACCGCAGTCAACACTATATGCAACTTTTGGTTCTCGTGCTTACCAACATACTTTAAGATAAAATGTTCTAGTATGTCAGACATGACTTGACCATCAATTAAAGGTATTTTCTATTTAGCTCCCAGACTGACTCTCCTACACTACTATGTCCTGCTAAAATATAAGATTTCTCCAGTGAAATTCTAGTGATTCTCTTTTTTCTCTTTCTAGAACTAAATAAGAACCGAAGAAAGCTTTTTGAACCACCAAACGCACGCGCCTCTTTCCTGGAAGGTGGAGCGAGTGGCAGGCTGCCCCGTCAGTATCATTCAGACATTGCTAGTGTCAGTGGCCGTTGGTAGCAGAACCCCCCAGGCACAAGGATGCCAACGTGAAGCCCTGTGAACAGGCTTCACTGTGCTCAGCACGCTGGGTGTCTGGACCAAAGCATTGTACTTGCATCTGAACTTTGTGCCAAAAAGGAAGAAAAGGAAGATACTCTTATGTCATGGAGAATACCATGTGGATTGCTTTATTATTATTTTTAATGGCAGTTGAACAGATTTTGCAATATGAGAATAGGGCTTTATTTCCTGTTTTTATTTACCTATATAACATGCACTGATTTTATTATTATTATTATTATTTTTTTACTTAAAATGAAGGATGAATTGACATCTGGGATGCCAGAAAACAAAGTTTGTTTTTTTACTTATTTGGGGAACTAAAAAAATAATTAAAGTGGAATTTTCTGGTACTGCTTTAAAATAATTATTGAGGTCTTTCAGCACTTTACACTTTCTAATTTCTTGTCCTGTGGAAATTATCTCTTTCATGTCACCTAATATATGAGTACAAATCAAATTTGCTCACTTTTTTTTGGTATTCATCTGAAATGGTACTGGATTATTACTTTTTGTGCAGAATATTCTGTGACAGAAAAGTATAAATGACTCCACTTGGTTTTGGACCAGTTCTGTTCATTTATGTCAGCATTCTAGAAATATTTAGCAATGAACCTAGTTCACTGTAATGGTTGCAAAAGACAGACCTAATGAACTTTGCAATATTAACCCTTTGCAGTCATCATATTTAGCTGTTGCTTGTATTGCTAAAATGATTGTAATGGTTATATGAAGGCAAAGGACTATTTTTAGTATGCTGCCACTAAAAGGACACTTATTTAATTTATATCAAACTTATGTTTAGTTATTATAAGCATACAATACATAACTGATTAAATTGTCATCTACTAGATTTGATATGGTAGAGAACAGACACATCAATAACTGGAGCCCTAGATTGTCACTTTATTTAAAGAAGACAATCATCTGACAAGACAGCTCTGTTGCCTAATTAGAAGGAGAGAATAGATAACTGTCTTTATTTTGTTCACATTAGCCATGAAAGTCCTATGACTTTCCTAAAACATATATATATTTATACACATATTTGTTGATAATAGGCTTATTTAAGTCTATAAGGTGACAAATATGTGTAAGACAGAAGGAAAAAATTACACTTTCAAAGTGGCTGAAGACTCATCATTACGATCTATACTGTGAAAGTCTAAGGAATCAGGCAACGTTATTTTTTTTTCAGACACCATTTTGTGGATTTTTAAAGAGTTTTTAATCCATGAAGCCAATCACTTAAGTGCCTCTCTTCAATGCAATATTATTTCCAAGTGTATTAATTTGTCCAAAAAATTTCCCATAGGAAATGTTGTGAATTAGCTGTACTGTAATAGATTTATGTTCAGTATTCATGACTTTCTATATGGACATAAACCACTGTCATATGCTCTTAGCAGAAGAATACATAACAATTGGTAATTTTTATACAAATGTATGGTCAAAGACACTTGCTTGGCCATCCAAGTAAAAAAATTGAAGAGAAATTTTGCACACAGGGTAATTTTCTCTTAAATAGTATTGGTTACCTGGGCACCACAGACTGTAATAAAATTATACTAGAACTAAGGGGGATGCTATTCTATTAAAGTAAGTCATATCTACTTAAAGGTATAGAACTAAATCATTCCCTTTGAAAGTCAGAATTTATCATACTGCATTTTCAGTCCAGGTAAGAATTCCAGATTTGGTTCCTGTACCAGCAGTTTAGTGTTCTAAACTTTATGATTTCTTTAGTTTAAAGAACTTCCCCAATAAATAAAATAATTTGGAGTGTTTTTTGCACAGCTCTGCATCATGCAGTTGCAATAGAAAAATTAAATCAATGGAAATTTTAGTGTTAAATTGATAGAGGTTTTATGAACAGTGCTGATTTTATGCCAAAGTCAAAACTGTCCCAATTAAATAGGGTGGCTAAAAATAAAAAACACTGGAAATTATTTTCTCACTTTCTCTTGAGGCAATGAAGGGAATATGACACTACAGTGTATGGTATTGTCAGTGTTATATGATGCACAAATATTATGATTATTTGAATGAATAAATCTTAGTTTTTAATCAATCTGTGCCTAATAGTGATCGTTATCTGTAAATATAGAACAGATACAGATTGTATTTTTGTGTGGGTTTTTGTCCTTTTTAATGATTTTTTTTAAAGTTGAGAGATGGAATTAAACATTGAAAATGGGAACTTTTTCTAAAACTAATCAATTGTTATATGGAAAATAAATTTATATAATCTTTGTATTGCCTTGCCAGGTATGCAATGTCTGAATTTTTTAAAGTGTTATATAAATTCTATGCTTTTCTTTCATTTCTAAGCAGTCTTGCTTTTTGTTCTGCATTGTCTTTGTTTTCAGTCTGAAGCTAGGACACTTGATTATAACTAGTAAATCTAGGACCACTAATCAATCATTGTGCCTGTACCCATTGGCACATATAAAAATTATTTATAGAATAATCTTATTCTTGAAAGATTCAATTGTATGGCAGTCTTATCCATCATCAGAGGGACTCCTTGACCTGAGTATAATCTCTGCTGATACCACATAGTCCCACCAAGTGTGGATCTCCCCCCTACACCGCCTCCTGTGCAAATGTTTCAAGCAATGTGTTTTTATGAGACTGATATTAATTTTTCACTCATAATACATACTTCTAGTGCCTGTTACTCCAAAAAGCATGGAGTAAAATCCTTTGTTCTTAAATGCTGTGTAGAAACCCGTTTTTAACAATTGTTGAAAGAATCTAGCTACCTCCCAGTGGGGAGGGCGTGCCTTTGCACGTGAATGACCCGGGTTCGATTCCCAGCATCCCATATGGTCCCCAAGCACCACCAGGAGTAATTCCTCAGTGCAGAGCCAGAAGTAACCCCTGAGCATGGCCGAGAGTGACCCAGAGAGCAAACAAAAGCACAGACCTGCACAGAGAGCACTGCCGTGCCCTCAGCTGTCCACTGAGCCCAACAGCAGTGACCTTGAGCTCTGCAGTGGCCACCCACAAACCCAAATAAATACCCAGAGCACTGGCGGACGTCAGAGTAGTGGGCTCCTGCCGCAGACCGCTCAGTCGGTGTGAGCTCTAAGTCTCCAGGGAAACCAGCGTGAGGAAATCAGGAGAACAGGAACGTCGGCGCAATGGACAGACAGGCACTGACACAAGGGAGGTCAAACACTGCTGCTGCCGTTTACTGAGGGAAAAGCTTTTCTTTTTTATGTTCAACAAATGCACAGACGCAAGATTACACCAGTTATTTTTTTAGCAAAGGAGACATTTTTTTTAACAACAAAAGGGAGTTTATCGTGTCTACAACATATGACCACCTTTTGCCTGCTTGCCTGCACCTGTTTTTCAGACATGTTTTTCTGACGCCTCTTTTTGTTTTTACATACTTTCATATTTGCCTTAAGTGAGATACATATTTTTTTTTAATTTTGATATTCATAGAATTACTTACTAGCTCTATGCACATATAGATTAACTTAACCTACTCCTAAATAGAAACTTCTATGCAGAGTTTATTATTGTAAGATTATTAAGATTTTGTACTAGAAAGTGTTAACTTTAACAGGCCCAATTATTTTTCACACAGGAGGTTTAGGGAGGCTAATCACTGCATTCCCGTCAACAGGGGGTAGCCAGTCGCCTCGACCCACAGGTCAAGAATTCTCCTTCCCGCTAATGATGGGAAGCAAAGGCCTGAAGGCCACAAGCCTTTCCTTATCAAGGACCTGAGACCAGCTCAGGGCCTTGGCAGCCAGAGGCTGCGCCGGCTGGCATTTTTATACTATCTTTGTTTTATGCTATAATTGTGTATAATGAAAACTACGGTTGCCGCGAGGTTTTTTTTTTTTCCTTTTGTTCAGTCTCTTCATTACTCAGAGTCAAAGTTTCAGCATAAACAAGCGCTCTAATTGCACACCAAGCATTCTTAGGTACAACTAAGGGAGTCTAGGGGGCTTTGTTGGCGACAGTCCCTTTTTAGGGGAAGCACCGTCTGGTAACTGTCCCTTTTTAGGGGAAGTACCAAGCCATCCCCTGGCCCAGTGAGCACTTTCATGCTACGCGAGCCGGTGCCGCGGGAGCCGTGGCAGGCTCCGGGAAGGGGGCGAGGATTGGGCTCCCATCTACAGAGATATCGAAAGATACTGAGTGCTATCACAGGTTCTGGACGGCGCCAGGACAGGTTGACATTTCTAGAGAAAAGGGCCTGGGGAGGATGGAAACGCCACACAGCGCCATCTCGTGGCTTTTTTGCAGAAGTGCAGCGGCCCAATTTTCCCATGCTAAAGCTTGGGTTTGTGTCAATGTTAATTAACTCGAGTAATTAAGGATCAAGCCTAACCCTAACTCACAGACATGGGGGCAGAGCTGCTACCAGCTCTCCCTGTGCCCAGCCGATCACGGGCGCCTGGGAGGGATGGCGGGTTCTAGCCCTGGCCCGCCACCCCAGCAGAGCCTCGCAAGAAGTCAGACGACCCCCTCACTACATGAGGGCCGCCATTTTCCACATCTGGACTCCCCTCTCGTCAGAACTCAGCAGAAGAGCTGATCACAGCCCGGCTTTGCAGGGCCACAAGCAGCTATGTGGTTCATCAATAAATGCTGGAGATCAGAGGTGACTACAAGAGTATCCCACTCGCATGGCAGAGCCTGGCAAGCTACCCGTGTCATATTTGACATGCCAAATACCCAGTAACAATTATAGACCTCATTCCCATGACCTGATGGAATGATTTGAGGCTCTTTATGTTCCTGGAGGCGGGCAGATGCCCTTGGGCTACACTAGCATGAGAAAGGACATATGGAGATGTTACTGGTGTCCTCTCGAGCAAATCGATGATGAACGGGAAGACAGTGATACAGTGATACAGTGAAAGAATCTATCTTGTGGGGAAAGGCATGTACTTTAAAAATACAATAAGGACAAGGATAGATTTTTAGCCTAAAGCTTAGTAGTTATGCAAGTCCTCACTCTATGGATTTAACTCAAAATAACTATTAGAAATCAGATTGATCCTAAAAACATATGAATTTGCTATTACTAAGGCTCCAGAATGGTGACATCGCTATTTCCTGACTTAGCAGGCACACTCAAGGCACCAGTAAGAATCTTTGAGCTTGAACTAAGTGTCATCCCCACCCATACCTCCTTTGAGACCAAGAATATTGCTTTGAAAGCATATGAAAAATGGTTACACCCAGACCACTACCTGCTGCTTGTTGCCAAGAGATCTTAACATATTAGCCTGGGGTTCCCCCCTTAGCCTCAAGGGGGAAAACAGCTCATGGTATCTTTCAGCAACTCTCACATTATTGGTTACTTTGTGGAAATTCCTATTCTTGGTTTGTTTCCCCACAGAGATCACAAGAAAATCTGAAAATGATTATGATGGCAAAGGGAGGGGGGTTCTAACAGCCAGCACTGGGATTTTCGACTCTTTCTTCCCCTGGAGTCCAAGTGGGTCCCACTGACTGGTTTTGCTCAACTAAAGTACCAAGTTCATAGCACAGACTTCCTAGGGATCTCAGTATGGAGTAGGTACTACTAATTAGACTTTTAAAGGAGAAATTAAGTCTCTGCCATGCCCACCTACTCAGAAGAGTTGACTCATTGCCTGCACTGCTCTCCACTGTGGCACCAAGCTCCTCCCAAATAGAAAACCTATTTGAGAAAACCTGGTACCTGCCTGACATGAGTACTTCCTGTTTTCCAGGCAGGTGTGCTAAGATCTTAATTGCTGGAGATTGTATTGCTTGGCCCTATATCCAGCAGAAAGGCTAAGAATGCCTAGAAGTTGCTGCATCACTCAGTATACTTGAACCCTGAGGTCAGCAGACAGAGCTAATCAGCATAATCAAAACAAGTATCTGGCCTATTTAGTCAAGGAACTGGGGGGGTGGAACCTGGTGTGGCAGAGTAAAACTACAGAGACCCTTGCTAATCTTGAGATGCTTGTCCTGCTACACACTGGCTGGAAAACTAATTCATAGCCTCAATGCTGAAAACAGTATTTCAAGAGCCTTACTAGGGCACACATGGAGTCTCTAATAGCCTCATGGATTACAGTGGTACTTGAACAGAGATTACTACCTGTGGCTTTTCTGAAGAGCAAAACAAGGCGTTTGACAAGGCATACATTTTTACCACAGTTGGGTCCACAGTGAGATCCAGATCCAGAGACTCACAGACATGGGGGCAGAGCTGCTACCAGCTCTCCCTGTTCCCAGCTGTCACGAAGAGCCCAGGAGGGATGACCGGTTCTAGCCCTTCCCCGCCACCCCACCAGAGCCTCGCAACAAGCCAGATGACACCCCTCCATGAGGACTGCCTTTTCCACATCCGGACTTCCCTCTCGTCAGAACTCCACCCAGCAGATGAGCCTACCACAGCCTGGCCGCGGCCGTGTGGTTCATCAATAAATGCTGTATTTAGAGGTGACTACAAGAGTATGCCACCTGCATGGCAAGCATGGCAAGCAACCCATGTCGTATTTGATATGCCCAATACCAGTAACAATTACATTACATCATTCCCATGACCTAATATGATGTTTTGAGGCTCTTTATGTTCCTGGAACAAGCAGATGCCCTTGGGCTCTACTAGCATGAGGCAGGACATATGGAGATGCTACTGGTGCCCGCTCAAGCAAATCGATGATGAATGGGAAGAATGTGATAGTGATAGTTGGGTCCACAAATGATGAGCCATAAGACCCTATATTCCAACTGCCAACCAAACTCACAGCCCTATACGTCTAAGTACATAACCAAGTACTAACCATCTAGTAAATATGACCTGAGAATACAGTCAACTAACTACAAAATCTTTTGTACAGCCTTGAGAGCAGGGAACTAAGCCTTTTCCAAGTATTCTCCATGATAAGTCCTTCACACCTGAACTTCAAACATTTGTCTTGCCTGTCCAAAGGTACCAGCAGATACCCAGAAATATAAACTGAATGAACTAGCCAAAATGAACCAACATCCAAAGTCTGGAAGGGAAGAAAACTTAACTCAAATGTGAGATACCAATCTAAAGAATTAAAGATGAAAGCTCAGGTAACCATGACATCTTTAAAGGAAACTTAAGAAGTGCCAGTAAGTGACTGACCCTAGAGAAAGTGGAGATCTATGCATTGTGCAAATAATTCAAAGCAATTCTGTTAACTTAGGTGATAAACAAGAACACAGAAATTTAACTAAGAGAAACTAATATAAATCCTGGAGCTAAAAACTACAACTGAACTTAAAAACTTTGACATTGACTAGATCAAGCATGTGTGATCATGCAAAAAATCAACAATAAATAGGACATCTGATACACAGTAGAGGAGTAAAACAGGAAACTTCTTTACGGACAAAGTATGAAAAATCTGATCAGAAACCACTGTGCAAATGAACAGAGTTGAACTAAAAAAACACAGTAGAGAGGCTCAACAGCAAAATGTTAGAACCAAGGAACAACCTAGTGTGCTTTGGGAATAAGGAGAGAAAACCATCAAATGTGAACAAATGGTTTATAAAGGCCTTTTAGATAACAGTCAAAGATAGAAGGGGAAAATTTTAAATGAAGAAAACATCAGGTTTATATGACAATAAAAAATTAACATTTACATAGGAGCTCCAAAGGTGAGGAGGAAAAGAGGAAAATATTAAAGAACTAATTGCTGATGTCATCTTCAGTCACGAACAGGAGGCATATACTATCCTAGAAAAATACAGGAAGCTCAAAGGGTTGCAAAGAAAATTCCAAATAAACAATCATCAAAAACCAATTGTAATTAAAATGACAAATGCCAGAGACAAAAATACACTCCTAAAAGACGCAAGAGAAAAGCAAAGACTCACATCTAAGGGGGACCCTCATAAGACGGAATATTTCTCATCCAAAACTCTGTAGGCTAGAATGGTTTAATATGGCCAATGTGTTAAGTAAACAAAACTTCCAACCAAGAATCTAGGTTATCAATTCACATGTGAACGCATGATAAAAAAAAAAAAATCCTTTTTACCTAACAGTTAAAGTAAGTCATGGTCACTAAACAAACTCAGCATGAAAGGAAAATGGGTCTAGACACAGGCCATGTTAAAGTATGTATTTCATGTGTTAGGCCCAGAGTTTGCTTCCCTAGCCCTGCATGGTCCAAGAACCACTGTTCTGAGTGGATGGCCCGTGCACTGAACTGTCAAGTCTTATTAGCCAGGTCAGGTGTAACCACAGTACCACCAGGTTTCCTGAGCACTGCTTGGGAGCAACACCCCCACCTTCCCCCAAAGACAAAACCAACACTACTTGGAATTAGCAAGAAAATGAAATAAAATCAGGGGAATGGGAGAATAGATAGAGAATATCTTAAACTTGAGACTTACTTTCTTTAAATGTAATAAATGGCACCAGCTGAGAATTATATATATATATATATATATATATATATACACACATATATATGCATCTCATGGTTATTTTAAAGCAGAATATTCAGAAGAAACAAAAGTCAATCACTACATAATAGACAAATATCAAAGTACAGGGAAAGAAAAGAATGAAAAGAGACAAAAGTAATAAACACCCAGAATCCATATAAAAAGAATAAATTCCTTTATTTAAATAACTTTACCAAACATTAAGGGCCTGGACTCACCAACAGTAGAGTGGCTAACCTCCAACTTTCTGCACTCACAGTATACACGTAAGAACTTTCATGATAGATAGCATGCGGGCCTCCGGACGCGCCTGGGGAAGCTGGAACTCCGCTTTCCCCCGGCTAAGCTAACCATGGGGCCTCGGGAGGGCAGATGGGTTTTGGGAGTAGGCCCATCACCTCCGGGGTCCTGGAAGCAGCCGGATGAGACTCACCCACCACACTAGCCACCACCTTTGCTGTCCGGATGCTGGAACACTGCCTCACAACCAGATTAACAGAACAAAACCAGTTTGAGCCCAGGTAGGCGGCTCCCAGAGGTGGGAATCGCTGGGAATTCGTCAGATGGAGTCAGGGGGTCGGCCATTCCCCCTTCCATTTTGTCGAGCCTGGTGGCCCCGCCCAGGAGCTGACCTGGGGTGACCAGCCATAGCATGCGGGCCTCGGACGCTCCTGGGGAAGCTGGAACTCCGCTTTCCCCGGCTAAGCTGACCATGGGGCTCTCGGGAGGATAGATGGGTTTTGGGAGTGGGCCCATCACCTCCGGGGGTCCCAGAAGCATCCGGATGAGACTCGCCCACCACACTAGCCACCACCATTGCTGTCCGGACGCTGGAACACTGCCTCATGACCATATTATCAGAGCAAAACCAGTTCGAGCCCAGGTCACGCGCCACGCTGGTCCATCAAAATAGTGGAAACAGTAATGTCCTTTAATCCACTGCATTCCACGATGTGCAGGAAATTTTGGCGGGAGGGAGGAGACAGGGAGGAAAGAGAAGACATGCAGAACCTGCCAAGTAGTTGAGGTGTGGGAGGGGGGAGGGAGGTGGGGACATTGGTGATGGGAGATGGGTTTGGGTGGAGGGTTGGGTGTTGGAACACTGTGGAACCAGAACTCTGCATGAGCATCTTGCAATTGTATGTCTAAAATGGTGTAATAATATTTGGGGGAAAAAAATAAAATAAAATAAATAAATAAATAAAAAAGAATGTGTAGACAAGAGGAGAAATAAAAAAAAAATAAGAACTTTCATGCTAAAGACTCATAGCAAACAAAACATGAGACTACAATCACATGGGCCATTAGTAGCCTAAAAATGAAGGGACATATATTTACATCAAATAAATATTTGAAACTAAAAAGGTAATATGAAACAGAAATGGACATCACACAATGATGTATAATAAATAGGAGTCCTGAAACTCTTTAGTGAATACACACTAAATGATGGAACATCAAATATATAAAGCAACTACTAATAGTGCTAAAAAAAAGATACCAATAGTACTGGAAGACTTTAAGACCCCTTTGTCACTGGTATTTTGGTGAACGAGGTCCCCTGCCCCCAAAACACACCAGTAAGGAAACAATAGCTTTAGTGAATATTTGGAGGAGCTGGGCTTAATAGACATTAACTGGACTGCCCATTCACCAAAATTCAGAGACATTCTTCTCCAATGACATGAGGCACTGTCTGGGATTAACCAAATTCCTGGACACAAAACAAGTGTGATAAAGTTATGAATGTTGAAATTGCAAATATCTTCGATAGCCAAAGTATGTCGGGGGTGGGAAAGTAAGTATCAATGTCCCTGACTTTAAATAATACTATAAATTTACAATAATAAAAAAAGAGTAGCAGTAATAAAATAAGATACTCAGATAAAAGGAATATAAATATCCTCATATATATGAACAGTTAATTTATTACAAAGTAGCCAGGTATATAAAAAGAAGGAAGGAAAGTCTTCAGTAGTTGTAGGAAAATCACATACAAAAGACTGAAAACTATGTTTATGAAAAATGAACTAGTTCCAGAGGCCCAATTCACTCTCAATGGAACAAACATCTTTGAAGGCAGCAGTTATGTGTACCTAGGTCGAGAAGTCAACATGATGAACGACCTAAAACCTGAGCTGCGCAGGAGGAAGAGAAGCGGCATGGAATGCCTTCAAAGGCATCGAAGAAACAGCTAAAAGGACAAAGAATCTCCGGCTCTGGGCACATCTCTTTGACTCCACCGTTCTCCCTGCATTAACATACACCTCAGAGACCTGGGCCCTACGGTCCTACAAAAGCAGGATGAGAATGCTATTCGGGTCTCCCAGAGAGGAATCAAAAAGAGCATGCTTGGAATATCACGCCTCACTCAAATGAGAGAAGGAATCCGAGTTCCGACCTCCGTCGCTATTCCCAAATCAGGGACGCTGTCTCGTTTGCCAAGGCATCGAAAATCAGATGAGCTGGATATGTAATGCGACTTGGAGATGACCGCTGGACTACAGCCATTACCAACTGGATCCCACGGGATGTCAAAAGATCACGTGGCCACCCACCTACAAGGTGGTCAGACTTCCTTGTCAAGACCCTGAAGGAACGGTTTGAGGCTCTTCATATTCCTGAATCAACCAGATGCCATTGGGCTACACTGGCACATGATAGGGTCCAATGGAAATGTTACTGGCGCCCGCTCGAGCAAATCGATGAATAATGGGATTCAAGTGATCAAGTGATCAAGTGATAGTTTGCATAAGGAAAGAAAAAGAATAGAGAAAAAAGAATGACATGGAAGAACAGAAAAACAATAGAAAAGACTAAAAGTTACCTGTTTGGGAGTGTTTGGGCCTGGACCACACTTAGCAATGCTCAGAGCTTACTCCTGACTCTACAATTAGAGATCACACCCAATGGGTCTTAGGGAACTATATTTCAGGGGGGATAGGTATTGGACCCAGATCCTTACTATACTATCTTGCTAGCCCCAGAGTTACCTACTTTTTATGATAAAAAAATTCACAAAAAAATTGGAGTAGTATAATGAGAAAAAAATAATGGAGAAAGAGCTAAATGAGCAAAATTATAAACAAACCAGGAGACATATAAATTATTGCATAAAATTAAAAGAATCTGTGGGATGGAGATAGTACAGCAGGTAAGACACTTGCTTTTGTTTTCTGTGTGACACATGTCAGTTATGGTCAGGAGATTCCAACATTACTAAAAAATCCCCAAATATTGGAAAACCCCAATAAGGGAGATGCACTGGTGAATTCTACAAATGTCATTCTTAATTTTTTGTAAATAGTAGGAAACAATCCCAAACTCATTAGAGAAAGCCAGTATTACCATAAAAGGGTATTACCAGAGTACAGTGGAGAGGTGCTTGCCTTCCATGCAACCAACCCAGGTTCAATCCCTGTCACCTTATATAGGTCTCCAAACACTGCTAGAGTAATCACTGAGTACAGAGCCAGAAATGAGCCCTGAACAGTGCAGCATGTGGCTTCCAAAAAAAAAAACCTCCCCAAACAAACAGAAAAATATCGGCACTATTAGAGAACTATGGACTAATATCCATGATAAATATAAAGTAAATTCTCAATACCACAAAATAAATTCAGTAACACACTCATTTATGTAATTAAATAGGATTTATTACTGGGATGCAAGGATGGTTCAACATATATATGAAAGCAATATAATATATAACATTAAATGAATAAAGAAAAAAACATGATAATCTCCATGGTAAAAGAAGAAATATTTATAAAATTCAGTGTGTTCACTATGAAATTTCTTAAATTAGCTAAGAAGTTATGTACCTCAATATAGTAAGAGTCACATGTAAAACTACAATATACCCAATAAAGAAAATAAGATCAGAAACAAGACAGTGAAGTTCAGTCTCACTAGTCCTATTCATCATTATACTGAGAGCATTATCTACATATATATATAATATAGTGTATATTCATGTATATATAGTGTATATGTGTATATATGTATATAGTGGAATATATGCTATAGTAAGGTGTGTATAGTATATATATGTACATATATAGTGGAATGAAAAAAGTAGAATGCCTCTCTGCAGATATTTTATATATAAAAATACTAAATACTCCAATTACATTTTAGAACAATGAATTCAGTAGTTGCTTACAAAACAAATGAACACAAACAAAGCACACAAAACAATTGCACACAAAACACAAACCATTAGATCTTAAAAATGAATTATCTGAGGCCAGAGCGATAGTACAGCGGGTAGGGCGTTTGCCTTGCACGCGGCCGGCCCTGCCGGCCAGGGTTCGATCCCCGGCATCCCATATGGTCCCCGGAGTACTGCCAGGAGTGATTCCTGAGTGCAGAGTCAGGAGAAACCCCCTGAGCATTGCTGGGTATGACCCAAAAAAGAAAAAAAAATGAATGATCTAAACACAAGCAGAAATTCACTATAGCTAGAATCTGGAAACAACCTTAATGCCCGAGAACAGAGGACTGGCTAAAGAAACTGTGGTTCATCTACACTATGGAATACTATGCGGCTGTCAGAAAGGATGAAATTATGAAATTTACCTGCAAATGGATGGACATGGGGTCTATCATGCTGAGTGAAATTAGTCAGAAGGAAAAGGACAGATATAGAATGACTGCATTAATTAATAGGATATAGATACCAGTGTTTTAATAAATATGGGAAATGGTAATGGCAGATTAAAACTCACCACTGAATATACACAAAGAGACTTAAGTGATAAACTCTAAATATCTGCAGGGCTAGCCACAATGTGTAAAATAAGAGGGAGAGAGATGCAGAGACAGAGAGAGAGATAGAGAGAGAAAGAGAGGAAACTGGGGTACCTGCTATTAAGGCGAGTGGGGGATGAGAGGGAGGGGGGGGGTACATTGGTGGTGGAAATGGGGCACTGGTGGAGGGATGGGTGCTGGAATACTGTATTACCAAGAACCAATTATGAACACCTTTGTAATTGTATGTTTCACGGTGGTATAATAAAAAATTAAAAAAAAAAATAAACACAAGCAGAATGCTATCTCACTTGCAACTATTTCAAAAAATAAAATATACAGGAACAAACTTAATGAGGTGCAAGATCTCTATTATGAAAATTACAAGACATTTATGAATAAATTGAAGAGGACAGAATATATATGGGAACATAAAGATTATCAATGTTTATGAATTTGAAAAACATTGTTAGCATTTTAATACTATCAAGCTATCTGTACAGTAAATGTAATCCTATCAATATTCTAAAAAGCAATTTTATATATGTGAAAAACATCTAGAATTTATATGAGACTACAAACTAATCTAAATAGCCAATGGCATTTGGAAAAAGAAGACTTGAACAAGAGATCACAATTCCTGGTTTCAAGCTATTATGGATTAAAATAATATGAGGCAGGTATAAAAGTAATAGAATTAAGAGTTATATGACACAGTGCACATGATAATATGATTTATCACTTGTATAATTACATAGGATTACTTGCATATGCCTGCCCCTCAAAGTGTTGCAGGTGTGGCTGTGTTGCCCAGCTGCGTTGGGAGTTGGAAGACAGGGGACAGGCTTGTCTACACCCCAGGGCTTTGCCCCGTGAGCACTGGATAGTTGATGGTCTGACATAGAAGACTGGGCCCCTTTGGGATGAACCCAGAGCCACAGCAGAGACTGGCAAGCTACCCGTGGTGTATTTGATATGCCAAAAACAGTAACAATAATGGTCCTCATTCCCAACAAATGGAGACATTACTGGTGCCTGCTAGAGCAAATCGATTAACAATGGGAACACAAGTGACAAGTGACTCATACTTATATATGATTTATCACTTATAAAAATTAATTAAAAATGTGTTAGACCTAAATATAAAGCCTAAGACCAGGAACTTTTTAGAAGAATACAGAGAAATGAAACTCCTTGATAGATGTCTTTGTAATCATTTTCTGGATATAACACAACAGGAAGAGTAACAAAAAAATTAAAAGAAGAGGGACTATGCAAAAGTAAAATTCTTTTCATGTTGAGTGAACTTAGTCAGAAGGAAAGAGAGAGACATAGAATGA
The DNA here is from genome assembly GCA_021461705.1 of Cryptotis parvus. Classification (NCBI taxonomy): domain Eukaryota; kingdom Metazoa; phylum Chordata; class Mammalia; order Eulipotyphla; family Soricidae; genus Cryptotis; species Cryptotis parvus. The sequence goes on along the minus strand of JAJIBD010005675.1, from coordinate 72 downwards.
CTGCATTTATTTGGCGTGATATAAATATACCAGGTGATCTTACCAAAAGTGGAAATTGCCACAAGCACGTGG